>JBBBDQ010000221.1:2295000-2377500 GCA_037127315.1 Ascarosepion bandense
CTTCTTTGGTGCTGTTTTAGACCTTCGCTATTTCGATAGACAGGATGATATTCATTCGACACATTTAATCCAAGTACTTTACATTCCATTAGAAAACTCATTGGTGATATGGGACCCAGCTTGGTAATATTCCGTGTCCTGCAAGTTGAATTATTTTTAATCAGCGTTTCGACTTCGACATCACCAATGACTGCAGACATGCCACGGCGTTTTCCGTTTTCCAGATCGATATTTCCACTTCTGATCTCAAAAAACAACTTACGAAAAGTACTTTCAAAGATGACTCCATCCTCATAAACGGCATCTATTACATGCTGTTTTTACAGATTTTTTTTTCTTTTACAGCTTCGGTGGACACAACTTATGTAAATGGATGGCGAAAAATAGTTTAAGAGAAATAACAAAAACACTACATTTATTAAGGGCTACGAAGGACAAGAAATTGTAGAGAACCATGATCATTTTCCTAGAAGGGACACGTCACATTAAGAAGAATGAGTATGAGTAAATAGATGGCGAAATATGGTTTAATATTTTCACGGATTCTGCTTCGGCGAACTTATTTCCCTGGTGCCCCTCTGCCAGAATCTACTCGAGCTACTAGACTAACAACAAGGTTGTTAGTCTAGTAGCTCGAGTAGATTCCTTTTACAGTGAAAACAATCAGGTGTAACCGCAACTACTACCTTATCCTCCTTTTCTCGCACTTTCAGCCTGTGGAACTTCCTTCCGACTACTTGCTTCCCCGACAGCTACAATCTCCAAGAATTTAAACGCAACGTCAACAGCCATCTCTTATTCCCTTGACCGTTACCCCACACCCTGTACCTTGTTCTTCTCTCTTTACACTTTACTCTCACACAGCTCTCTTCACACCAGTGTTCTTATCCTTCTCTTACCCATTCTCAGACACCTAGTACGATATATTTTCCTTTTTCTTCACTCTATTATGTAACTCCCTGGGCACCAGTACTGCCTTGCTTGGGGTGAGATGATTATAAAAAAATAACAGAAAAACTATTAATGTTTACGAAGAACAAGAATGAAATGGCACGGCACTTAAAGAAGTAATATGCGAGAAATTTTTGTCAAAACAAACGAAATGATGAGTCCAAAAGCCATTTTGAGAACATTGTGTTCTGATCCTATACATTCTTAGTAACGGTACGAAATTAATGGAAATTGAAACTACTAGAACAGAGATGGTGGTTGCCTGTAGAGCGTAGGTTCCCAACCTTTTTGCTGCGATTACCCCAAAATACAATTTCACTATTATCCATTACCCCAATGAACAAATACCCGTAATATAGGAAAAGAAGTAATTATATTTTCATATATCAAAAGCAGACAAAGTTAATGGAAATTATTCAATACAATAATATCAATATATAATAATCAGAGGTATAGTAGCCGTAACCTAGCCGTGATTATTAATGTGAGTGTTGAGCTTGTATTGCCTGTGCCAGTTTATTTATTCTTGGCTTTGTGACTGAAAGGCCTATTCGGACGTCGTTTGCCAGGTTGATTTTGCTACGTTTCTTTGGTCTTCATTCCAAGGATACAGTGTGAAATTATAAGCTGATTGCCTCTTTCCAAACCAAACATCCATTACGCACAAAATATGGGCTCATTACCCCACTGGAGTAATTTATTCTGGGTTGGGAACCATGGCTCTAGAGAGTTCAGTAGCAAAATCTTGTGACCAAGTTGCCTATTTCGTAGCAAGGTGAATAAAATTCATGGAGCCGATTCACCAAGAAGGAAACCTCCTCGAAAGCGTCACAAGAATATTTGTAGAAAAAACAGGGAAAACATGTTACGTTGGTGAGAAACTGACTGGATTCAAGATGCTTGGTTAGGATCGATTACAGAACAAGCTTTAGATTTTTATCCCTGAATCGCTAGAGAATATCAGCCTAAAGGTTTTACAAAAATCATATTTGTTCTAACAACTTCAAGTTGCTCGGAACACTTTTTCTCAAATCTTAAACAGTTAATTTAGACATCAAAATAAATTTCGAGCTGTTGTCGTCATTTTCATTGCCATATTCACGACGTTTCGGCTGTTATACGCTCTGACCTTCTTCAGGTGTTTAGAATTTCGAATTGGACTATTTATTACGATCACTAGGATAGATTGTTCTTGTTCCATTGGTTGAAATTCTAATCAACTGAAGGTTGGACAACAATGTAAATAATGTAAATAATTACAAAGCCTCGTCTCAAAAATACAGACAAATTTTGAATGTCAACATGTCAACAAAGATTAACAGAAAAGTCTGAACAATGTCAATAATTAAAATACCTCATCTCAAAAATATAGACAAATTTAAGGTGATTATGGCAAGAAAGATGAGGATAACAGTTCGAACAATGTAAATGATATAAATAATTACAATATCTAATCACATGAATATAGACAAACTAGCAGTATAGCCCGGCGTTGCTCGGGTGTAATGAAAGCTTTAAAACTAATCCATGGTCCTGGAGCTCAGACTCTTTGGACGTTGGCACGAAAGACTAAAAAGCAATAGTTGTTTCCAGTTAAAGCGAAACCGTGGACTGAAAGAAAAATGAATAGATGTAAATCAAACTTTGATTTCCTGGTATATATATATATATATATATATATATATATATATATATATATGTATATATATATATATATATATATATATATATTATTTCTATTATCGATTTTATGCACTATTGTACGAACTGCAACCTTGTAGCTTCTGAATATCGTTTCTTATGTCTTTGTCTATGAGTGTATCAAATTTGATTAAAATCGGACCACTTCTTCTATACCCCGATTTTTTTCGATTATCGAATTTCGATATTTATCAGTACCTCGACACAAATCCTAGCTAAGAACACTCGCAGATGCTTATAGTACAACTGTACAAATTTTCAAGAAAATCGGTTCAGCCGTTTCGGAGTCTATGGGTAACGGACACACACACAGACACACACACACAGACAAAGTTCCATTTATAAATATGTTTAGATATCAAAACAACGCTAGAACCATTACAATTGAATAGTGAGTTCGATTCACACTCGGTATTCCATTCTTTTGGTCTTGTGTCACATCTATGCTACACTTTGAAAATCCCTATTGAGACTTATGTAATTTGCATAATTAATTTAGATAGATTGTGTATAATTTAGATAGATTGTGTATAAATTTAGATAGATTGTGTATAAATTTAGATAGATTGTGTATAAATTCCACAAACCTCTTAGTTTTCACTTTTATATTTCTTTATTTCTTTCTTTTGCTTCCTTTCTTCGTTTTCTTCCTCACTTCCTTTCTTACCAATCTCTTTTTCTTTCTTTCTTTCTTTCTTTTCTCTATTTTTTTCTCTCCCTTCTCTCTTTTCCTCTGTTCTCCCTTTTGATTCTTGATTTTCCTTTGACATCTTCTCTTTTATTTCATTTTACCTTATTTATTTTCTCACTTTCTTTTTTACTTACTTTTTCATTTTTTATTCATTTATTCCCTTTCTTCTCTCTTTCATTCTTTTCTCTAATTTTTCTTTAATTTTTCTGTTTTTGCCTTTTTTTTCTTTTCCCTTGCTTTCTCTGATCTCCCCTTTTCGGTTATTTTTCTTCATTTTCTTTTTTTCCCTTTTAATTACATCATTCGTAATTTCTCTGCTTTGTTTCTTTTTACTTCTTAGCCATTACGATTAAGCAGTTATTCCTTGGATTTTTCATTCCAACTTCCTCTGTTAGCTCTCTCTCTCTCTCTCTCTCTCTCTCTCTCTCTCTCATTTTTCTTCCTTTTTCTTTTTCTTTTCATTTTGTTCTTGACATTCGGACGTTTTTTTTTGCTTTACCATTTCCAACTTATTCCTCTTTCTTTCTTACTTTCTTTCTTTCTTTCTTTCGTTTACCTTCTCTCATTCTTCATTTCGCTATTCATATCTTATTCTTTACCCTTTCTTATATCATATCCTTCTTTTTGTCTTTCTTTCCTTCTCTTATGCTGTCATTTTGTTCTTGACATTCGGACGTTTTTTTTTGCTTTACCATTTCCAACTTATTCCTCTTTCTTTCTTACTTTCTTTCTTTCTTTCTTTCGTTTACCTTCTCTCATTCTTCATTTCGCTATTCATATCTTATTCTTTACCCTTTCTTATATCATATCCTTCTTTTTGTCTTTCTTTCCTTCTCTTATGCTGTCTGTTTTTTTTCCTTTACCGTTACTACCTTCCTTCCTTCCTTCCTTCCTTCCTTTGTTTCTCTCTCTCTTAATTTTACCTTATTCTCTAACCTTCGTTATTTCATTTTGTTTCTTTCACACTTTCACCTTCCTTTTTAACCTACTATCATTCTTTGTTTGTTTGTACGTATGTTTGTTTTTATTTCTTTCTCACATCTATCATTCACTCTTATCTACTACATTTCTTTCTCGTGTCTACCTTCCATTTTACTCATCTTTTTTCTTTCTTTCTTTCTTTTTTCTTTCTTTCTTTCTTTCTTTCTTTCCCAGTTCTACCTTTCCCTCTTTCTTTTCTTTCTCTTTTGCTGTCTGTTTCTTTCTTGACAGTTACTACCTTGCTTCCTTACCATTATTTCTTTTTTTTTATTCTTTTCTTTCTTCGTTCTTCTTTCAGCATTCTTTCTTTACTCATAATTTTTCATTCTTTCTGGTTTCTCTTTATCGCTCTTTCTTTATTTCTTTTTTATTATTCTTTCTCGTTTCGACTTTACCCTCTTAGCCTTGTTTGTTAGTTTCTTTTTATTTTTTTTGCTTCCGTCTTTCTCGTTTCTACTTTCTTCTCTTACATACTATCATTCATTTTTTTCTTTCTCGTTTTTCTTACCTTCTTTCAGTCTTTCTTTCTTTTGCTTCTTTTTTCTTTCTTTGTCGTTTTTAGCTTCCACTCTAACCATTCTTTCTTCCTTTCTCGTTTCTACCTTCCTCTCTTACATATTCTTTCTTTCTTTCTTTCTTTCTTTCTTTCAACCAGTTTTCTTACCGATTTCTTTCTTTTTTCTTCTTTCTTTCGCGATTCTACCAACTACCTTTAACTTTCTTTCTTTATTCCTTCCCGTTTCTCTTACCGTTTTTTTATATTTTTTCTTCCTTCTTTCTTTCTTTCTTTTTTTCATTCTAACTTCTTTTATCTTTCTTTTTTTCTATTTATTTTACACTTTTTTTTATGTTTGCTTTTTTTTTTTTTTTGCTTATTTTTTCCCGATTTCCACCTCCCTCTCTTGCTTACTATCTTTCTTTCGTTCTTCCCGTTTATTTTACCTTCGTTCTTTCTGTTGCTTCTTTCTTTCTTTCATCTTTCTTTCTTTCTCAATTTTACCTTCGTCTTTTACCTTTCTTCTTTCTTTCTTTTTTCTTTCTTTCACGATTCTATCTTCCTCTCTGACTCTCTATTTTTTCTTTTTTATCGTTTCTCCTTTCCTCGTTTTCACTTTTCTTTCTTTCTTTCTTTTTTTCTTTCTTTCTTTAACGATTCTACCTTTCACTCTTACTTTTCTTTCTTTCTTTCTTTTTTTCTTTCTTTTTTCTTTCTCGATTTAACCTTCTTCTTTTATCGTTCTTTCTTTTTTCCCCTCATCCAGGCGTCAGCAGATTTTATTGCCATTTAAAGTCATATGGCAAGACAGAATTGAGTGCCCTTCTGCTCTTCGTATGCAAACTACGCCATGTCACCCTACCCACAATTCAGACTATATTTCTTTACCTTCTTTTCGTAATTTAGTTCTTTACCCTTTCCTTCACCCTCTAACACTCTTGCACATGTGGCCGGTGACACATAGTCTATACAGAATGCACATGCTTCTACGAAGAAGAAACGCCGAGCTGCCCGTCTCGAACCACATACAATACCATCTGCCCCGACGGGTTGCTCACATGTTTCCATCTACGTTGTTGCGTATTTGTGTCTGCTCTCTTTTTCTTCCCCTTTCTGTCTGTGCGTCTGATTCTTAAGCAGAGTGTCTGTCAAATACATTGTCTTATTTACTTTTCTGTTTTTACTTATTTTCTTTGTGCATGTTTTCTTTCAGTTATTGTTGTTTCCGAACATTTTTCGTTTTTTTTTTTTTGCGGGGGGGGGGGGGGGCTAAACGATAGCATATCTATTTCGTCTTTACTTTTGTCGGTAACTTCATCGGGTTACTTAAAAATTAAAATAAAGCATTCTCTCCTTTTTGTATATTTTGTTTTTGTATGTCAATATTTTACTTTTTCATTCATTCTTTTTTTTTTTTTTCAATGTTTTACATTTTTTTTTTCGTACGTTTTCATTCCAACTTTTTATCCATTTTCTAGTTTTTGTCTCACTTTCAGTCTTTGTTTCTTTGATTTTCTTTCTTTATTATTCGTCTTCGTTTCAATAATTCCCTCTTTTTCTTTTATTCTATCTTTTTCTTCGCTTTCATTCATTCTCTTTCTGTCATTAGTCCATTTTAGTGCATTCTCTTTTCCTTCCTCATCTTTCATTCTCTCTTTTCTTGTTCTGTTTTTATAATGATCTTGTTTCTATATTTCTTACTTTTTCTTTCATTCTCTCTTTTTGTCCTATTTTTTATTTTCTTTTTCTGTTCCTTCACTTATACCTTCACTCTGTTTTCATACCTTTCTCCTCTTTTTTTTGTAGTTTTCTATTTGTGTTTCATTGTTTTTTCATTCTTTTCTCTCTTTTTGACATTTTTTTCATTTTCATTCTTTTCTGATATTTTTCTTTTTTCATTCTCTTTTCGTTTCTTCTCTCTTTATTGTCATTTTCCATTTTCTTTATTTCTCTCTCCTATATTCATTCTCCTCTTTTGTCAATTTCTTTCATTCTTTAATGAGTTTCGCTATTATTCTCACTTTTTTTCTGACATTTTTTTCTGTTATTTTCTTTTTTCTTTTGGTTTCATTCTTGTGCTCTTTCTTTTATTCTTTTTCTTTCATGCTCTCTTTTTCATTCGCTTAATTTCTTTTCATCTTTTAAGTTTCTATTTCTGACTATTTCCTTCATTTAAAATTTTTCACCATTTTACGTTCTTTCTAAATTTTATATATCCTTAAATTAACTTTAATTCAAATTTCATATATATGTACAAAACAAGATCATTAATAAGGACTATAACTGCAAGAATAAAAGTATATGTCAACTTCAAGGACTTTGTAATAAAAGAGGTCTTTATAAAGCAAATGACTTAAATAGTCAAAACAAAACATATTTGTGATCAACCAGAGATACTTTTAAGACCAGATGGTACAATCACAGGTCTACATTTAAAATAGAAAATTTTGACAATTTTGCAAAATTGGCGAGCCACGTGTGGAAATTAAAATTAAAATATGGAAAATATGAAAAAAAAACAAACATAAGGTGGGTATAGTGAAAACAGCCAAGCCTTACAACGGTGGCAAAATATGTAGACTGTGCCAGAAAGAAAAATTAGCTATAAATGAATTACTGAATGAAAGAACAGAAATTATGACTAAGTGTAACCATACCATAAAATACCTATTAAGTTCATACAACCATGGATGAAAACGTTATAATTTCTTCTCATTTTGAAAATTATGCGTTCAAAAAATTTCTGTTACATGAGCGTTCAAAAAAAATGTTTGTTAAGAGAGCGTTTTTAAAAAGACGATAAAATCAGTTATTGCAAATCGCCTGAAGACATCATATTGTAGAAAACTAGGTCGAGTAATAACTCGTTTACAAATAAAAATTATTCAAAAGTTCTACAAAATAATTGTATCGAACACTTTCTAATACAACTGTGTACTGGTCTAATTTTATTATGACCAAAAACTAATTAAATAATCAATATATATAATACACATTGGGGTTTTAAGATAGTAATTCGAGGAATATCAGCATCATGTTACCGGGGTGATAGCTCAGGCAAATCGGGAAAATAAATGAGTTTAATAATTCGTAGTGGAGAATTGATCTAATATTATGTGTTAATCTTGCTAGTGAAATATTAGCCATATTAATATTGGTTCACAGTTGCATTCCTATGAACTAATCAAGTTTTATGGGTAGGAAAAGACGATTTAAAGAAAGCCGAGGCAATACAAGAAATCGGAGAGACATGATAAGCCAAGGCTATATAACATAGCACACTTAACTGACTGATGTGGATACAAGGATTGAATAGCAGGACAGATTGGGTTCTATAGCTTTGGTTGGCGACCAGTCTACCACAGCAAAAAATACCAATCTATTGTGTGAAAAATCTTTTTCCTCGTCAGTCATGGATCGAAAGAGACATGATCGCCTAAATGTGTATCACGTATGGCACTTAACCGACTGGCTGAAGGAGATAAGACAAAATAAGAAGACAGCAAAAATATCGATCGAATAATTTTCTACGGCTTATCAACCCTTTGGAGGTTAATAAAATTCCGAAAATATTTTATACTGTAAGAATTTTAGAGTGGTGATAATGACTTAGGGATGCAATTGTTGCTGGGGGAGAAGAACCTTTGCCAAGGGTTTTACGCAAAGGTGAACATGACGAACCTAACTGGAATTGGAAATCGGCTATACGATTAAGAATTTCAAGCTATTATCCAGGACAGAACAGACACATTTATGCTTGCAGTATCTGGTATTCCCAAATTGTCAGCCATCAAAGAACTGATCATACACAAAGTTCGGTTGGGCACTTCGAGGTGGTTAGCATGCTTGTCTCGCTAGAAACATGACAACTGAGTAGTGAATTCGATCCTCACTGGGTGTCCCATACTTTCGGCATTGTGTCACATTTAAACTACGCTTTGAAAATCACCATACACGACGTTCGGTTATTCTACGGGAGCCGGTATTTCATCATGGTGTGGATGTAAGCCGAACCAAAATAATAGATGCAACTGTTTATTCGAAATGTTTACTAGTACCTGTTTAGGCGAGATCTGAACTCTTGTCTGATATGATGATTTTCTTTTCTTTTTCACCCCAAGCAAGACGGGACCGCGACTGATCGGCAGAGGATTACTTTGAGAGAAAACCCTTGGCATAGGGGTTATTGAAGAATCGATAAAAGACGAACGAAATTCAAAGAGATAGAAGGTAGCAATTGACGTTGCATTTAAATTTTTAAAGATTGTAGCTGTCAGGGAAACAAGTAAACGGAAGAGAGTTCCACAGATGAAAGGTGCGAGGAAATAAAATGTTGGAGTAGAAGTGGGGGTTATATTTAACTATTTCATCAGTAAGAATTTGCCTTTCACTGAGAAGAGGAGCCTATATCTGGCAACAGGACTCTGCACCATGCCACACGAGCAGGAGAACACTCATGGCTGTCAGACAGTTTCTGCAACCATATAACCCCCTTATATCTGACCATCCCACTCCCTTGATATGTGGGGTAAAGTTGAGTAAAAGACTAACAAAATTCCTTGTAAGCCAAAAGATGCATTGAAAACAAAGATTATGGCAGCATTCACTAACATAAACAAGGAGATTGTCTAGAAGAGTTGCAAGAGATTCTGAGATCGTCTAGAAGCCGTGGTTGAAGTAAATGGCGATTTTATTTAATAAATTTACATTTTAGCAGTTCAAGATATTTTTGTTTAATTTTAGTAAATATATCTATTAAAATTAGATGTCAGTGCTATTTTCATTCTTGCATAATTTACATAACAATTTATCCATTGCACTCTGTACAGGAGTGTTTTATTTTAAATAATTTAAGATCTTTTTAATTCATGTTTCCTGCATAGTGATTTTTCATTTTTTAAAATAAAATATGCTCATTTTGATAAATTGCCAAGCTAGAAACGGGTTAATATTTTTGCTAAGAAAAATGTCAGTCCTGCCAATGTAAGGTAAATTTTTATTTCTTGGTTGTGTAGTCATATCCTTCTATGGCAACATCTAAAACAATATTGACTGAAACTGAGAACAAGAAATTCAGCCGGAATTGAAACTTGTCTCTGCTGATTTCTCGTTCTGAGCTGATATCCACTGCACCACAACATGCATTCTGTTACACACAACGCACATCGGTTTACAGGGATATTTTACCAAATACAAGGAGTAAATTAACCCTTTGACGTAATTAGTTTTCTGCCATACACCTTCATTTTTCCACACTGGAGTAGATAGATCTATCTATCGCCCGGTTCACATTCCACCCACGTCTATTGAACAGGTTAAGAGGCTCATCCCTTGTTCCCTGTTTAGGATGTGGTTTCCGGCTTTCTCTTTTCCAATCTTTTCACTATTACGTAGCCGCCTGTACATCACTGGTGTTACCGCCTTGCTTGGGGTGATACGATCAAAAAAAAAAAGTAAAATAGTGAGACCCAAATTAGGATTGAGGAAAGGACAAAGGATTTTTTTTTAGTTTTGTTTAATAACATATCAACCTCTATGTGTTATTTAATGCCAAATAGGTAGAGTTTGTTTAAGGTATGTTTTTAATGTTCGATTATAGTGAAGAGGTTGAGTTAGTCAGATTTTGATAAAAGATTTATTGTTTTTATTTTTTGTACTTTAGAAAACTGAAGATGTCTTCTAGATTTGTATTAAAAAATGTAATGCAGGTAATAATTTTTTTTCTTCAAAAATGTGTTATGGTAATAATTCTTTTCTTCAGAAAATATAGATGGTCATACTTTTCTTTCAAAAATGTATATCTTTCTATAAATTTTATGTATATATTTTTATAAAAGTTTTTCATATTGTTTTGACCCCAGTTTGGGAGTTAACTATTCGTCCATAGCTAGGACCCTAACAGGTGCTACCACTCCGGGTCAGGGTGAACCTGGGAACAACAGCAATTAAGAGGTGTTCCCATGCTTCTCACAACCTCCCAATCAGAGACCTTGCTGCCGGATGCATTTTATCGTCATACCCAGGACCCGGACAAAAGATTAACGAGATTCAAGAAGATAGAAGATAGAAGATGGCAATTGATGCACTTAATTTTTTGGAAATTGTAGCTATCAGGGAAATAAGTAGAGGGAAGGGATTTCAACAGGTGGGAAGTGCCAGGAACAAAACTGTTGGATCAAAAATGGTGGTTTTTACATTGAAGTATTTCAACGGTAGAAGCCTATCTAGTCGCGCTTAAATTTAAATCCATTATAAAAACGAGCTTGTCGAATTATTAATCAAACTCAGACACAACTTATTGTTGCGGGCCCAGAATAAATCCGAAAGAAAAACACGAACTCGAGTATTAGTTAAACATATATTTAACGAAAGAACAAATACAAAGAGTGTTACACGTCGGTCGGACTACCAAGTATTAGACCGGGGTGACTCAACTCAACTCATCCCCGAGAGGCATATTCTCCCGGTATTCATTATAATAGGAAGAGTTTTTTTTTAATCATATCACCCCAAGCAAGGCGTTAACGCCACAGATGCGCAGGGTGCTATGTAAGAGTAAAAAGATTGGAAAAGAAAAAGCCGGAAACCACATCCTAACCAGGACACAAGGGATGAGCCTCTTCACCTGTTCAATAGACGTGGGTGGAGTGTGAACCGGGCAATAGTTTAGTCTCACTATAGTCCAAAAAGGGTAGGTCCCATAACAGTTATTTTTGGCTATTTTTTTAATTGAAAATAAAAAAAACTCCGGAAGGTACAAAAATGCGCCTATAATCAGCACCAATATTTCAGACCTATTCAAGGAAATTAGTTCCAAGAATGTTTCCAGCAAAACAACAAAATTTGAAATAATGGATTACTTCAAAAGCAAAGTATCCTGAAGTTGGCAGCAGCCACCAGCGGCCAGAAAACTTTTAATTTCACGGGGCCATATTTTGGAATAAATTGTTAACACGTCGGCTGATCTAATTCTAATAATTCACTGGGCAAAAAACAAAAACAAAAAAAAAAACAAAAACAAAACAAAACAAAAAAACAAAAAAAAACTAGCTATCACAAAGAACAAACAAATAACATTACATTATCCCAAAGTAGTCTTTGAACTAACGTCTATCGCATTGAATGGGTAATCTCTGAAAGGGGTCCTTTGTTCTGAAAGCGTACTTAGACATAAGCGAACGTCAGACTTCAAGCAAATTTTGTTTTTTAATCATATCACCCCGAGCAAGTCGGTAACACAACTGATGTACAGGGAGCTACGTAAGAGTGAAAAGATTGGAAAAGTGAAAGCCGGAAACCACATCCTAAACAGGGATCAAAGGATGAGCCTCTTCACCTGTTCAATAGACGTGGGTGGAGTGTGAACCGGGCGATGAATTTCTTATACGATTCAATTTTTTTAATGTAATCATTTCGCTCCAAGCAAAGCAGGACAACAACTGGTGCACAAGAGGTTACAGTAAGAAAAAAACAAGGTACAGGGGATGTTGAATTAAAGATAAGAGATGGATGAGAATTAAGGAGATAGAAGATGGCAACTAACGTTGCATTTAAACTTTTGGAGATTGTCGTTATCAGGGAAGCAAGCAAACGGTAGGGAGTTTCACAAATTGGAAATGCGAGAAAAAAACTATTAGCGTAGAAGAGACAATTACATTTAACTATTCAGACAGTAAAAGAATGGGACCTAAATGCCAGTCTAGTAGCGCGATGAGATACATGTGGTCTGGGAACCAGATATATTTACTGTCATACTGGTGTAATTCTGTACTATGCCAATAAGTACTGCGCTCTTCCTGTTCTCTCCAAGAGCTAGCTCAGGCTGAAGAGAGTGTACTGCTGCAAAATCTGAAAATGGGCTGCTCAGTTTTACTTTAACTCTTGATATAGTTCAAAGCTCCATCGCAGCATTCTCGGATTCTTCTTATTTACATTGTTCGAAATGTTGCTTTCATTTTTATCGTCATACTAGCAGTATAGCCCGGCGTTGCTCGGGTGTAATGAAACTTTAAAACTAATCCATGGTCTGGAGCTCAGACTCTTTCGACGTTGGCACGAAAGACTAAAAAGCAATAGTTTTCCCAGTTAAAACGAAACCGTAGACTGAAAAAAAAATGAATAGATGTAAGTCAAATTTTGATTTCATGGTATCGATATCCAATAAGTTTTTCGTCCTAAACTGAATTTTGAAGGCTACATAAGTCCTCTGAATAAATAATATCATGGCTGAGACTAAGAACTATAATTATACCTACTTAGAGCCAAACCCGAAGCGAAAACTAAAATAAATGGGCTGAAAAATACAGACATACAAACATCTTACCTTTTATATATATATATATATATATATATATATATATATATATATAATCGATTTTCTGCCCTATTGTAAGAACTGCAAACTTGAAACTTCTGAATATCATTTCTTATGTCTTTGTCTATGGGTGTATCAAATGTGATTAAAATCGGACCACTCCTTCTATAACCCGATTTTGTCGATTATCGATTTTCGATATTTCTCGGGGGTAACTCGACACAAAACCTAGCTAAGAACACTTGCAGACGCTTATAGTACAACTGTGTAAATTTTCAAGAAAATCGGTTCAGCCGTTTCGGAGTCTATAGGTAACGGAAACACACACACACATAGACAAAGACACACACACATACACACAAACAAAGTTCCATTTATAAATAAGTTTAGATTCAAGACGTTTTTGGTCATTGTATGCTCCGATCTTTTTTAAGTGACTTGAATTTTTAACTGAATACTTTATTTCAATTACTGGGATAGATTAGTCTCGTTCTATAATCCATGTCACTTCCGGATGTCTTAATTATTTCCATTTAACGCAACTCTCTAAGTTTTTTGTTCGCTACTGCTGTTTCTTGGTATTGAACCAACCAACGCTTGAATAAAAATGTTAGTTTGATCCAGGGACTTGAACTAAAGATGTGAGTGATCATTTATTCATGCTAAAAAGGAAAAAGGTTTTGTTGGAAACAAAGAAGTGAGTACTGGATTTTTATGTGATGTCTGTCCTTCAATATGGCAGCGAATGGTGTGCAATCTCATCAAATATTAAGGAAAGGCTTGAAACAGCCGAAATGTGTTTTTTGCAGAAGGATGCTGAAGACATCATGGACAGAACATGTGCGCAACAACGAGATTTTGGAGCGGATGGACACGTAAAGGAAACTGATACTTAACAACAGGGAAAATCAGCTAAAGTTTCTTGGACAGGTAGTGAGGAAGGAGAGTTTGAAGAATCTGACACTCATGGGACAGAAAGAGGAAGGAAAGTCAAAGAAAAAAAACGTGTGACACATTTAATGGACTTGAGTAGATGAATGAGTGAGGCTTGAAGGGTTTTTAAAAGCTACAAGGGAAAGGGGAAAGGGAGATGTAAGGGGGATGATCACCTATGTCCTGAAGGATTACGGCACAAAGAAGAAATTATGTCAATAAGCACGGCATTTATTTATTATTTACGTTTCAGATCGGGAAGTTTATCCGAGTTTGAAATTTACCGGAGAAGTAGAAGTGAAAGCGTTTATGAATGGATCGAGAAGTGGCTGGACAAGTGTGACGTCGGAAGAAGGAGCAGAACGCTCGTAAAGCTCCACCACCGCAAGCTCATCGATCAGGTAGCACGTTCTCTACATATTCGGAACACGTCTCTTTGTTCTTCTTTGGAGCACACTGCTAGAGTAGCGGCAATGTTTACATCGTAACAGCAGCAAAAAAAAACAAAAAACTGCCGTGGTCAACCGCAAATTTTGATCATGTGACCGCAATTGTGGTAACTATAAGCACGTATGAGTAGAAAGCAGCGGGACAAAAAGAAAGATGTGGTATGGAGAAAGTACGGATAATTATTGACTTACGCCCGGACTTTCATTCCTTTTATTTAGCCTTGTACCTCATTAATTTAATGTTTGTAAACATCTTTAAACATGAATGTTGATAAGAGTCGAAGAAGTATACTCTCATAGGTTTTTATACATGGGCGTATACTTTGTTAGGTTCGTTCGTTTGTTTACTTTATCTAAATTGTTTCCCCTCCCGTTTAAACACGATTTTTGACTTGTTTCAGGCTATATTCTCTTTTAGTCACTGGTTAACGTCACTAGAAAAGAAAATGTTATAGCTTTTGGTTTTTAGCTTAAGTCCACGACCGGAAACCGCCGCTACGTCATTGTTTACAGTGGTGTCATTCGTTCATCTTCCAGTTAAAATGGCGTTGGCAAGAGTCAAGCGGACGATAACTGCTTGGGTGGTTTGAGGCACTTTTTTTCCTCTTCTTTCCTTGTTCCTTCAATCTTTCTTTCCCTGTATTCATTCGTATTTTTTATATCTGCTATTTTTTGTTTCTTACTACAGTTTTTAAATTGTTTCCCTTTCTTTCTTTCCTTCTTTCTTTCTCTCTCTTTTTTTTACTTTTTCTGTCGTTATTTCTCATTGATTTTTGTTCTTACTTGTTTCTTTTTTTTCTTTTCTTTTCTTCCTCTAGGTTTTTATTTCTTTCTTCGTTTTCTAGTGTCTCTGTTCCTACACTCATTCTTTTTTTACGATTTGTTTTTCGTTTCATTCTTTCAATTTTCATTTTCGATAAATCTATCTTTACTGTTTTTACTTCCTCCTTTGTTACTTTATTTATTTTGTTATTTTATTTTTTTTAATTTCAGCTTCTTCTTTATTTGTTTATTTATCTACTGGTTTATTTTTTTCTTTGAGTTTCTTTTTTTCTCTATTTCTCTTACAGCGACCTTCTTTCTTCTTTCTTTTTTTCGTTTCTTTCTTTCTTTCTTTCTTTCTTTCTTTCTTTCACCAGGGTGTTTTTATTTTCTTTCTTGTTCTTATTTTCTTATTTTTTCTTTTTCATTTTCTGTCTAAATATCTTGTTTTTCATTTACGCTTTCTTCTTTTCCCTCTATTCTTTGTTTCATTTTTCTTTCTTTTTCTGTTTCATTTTTTCATCATTCTTTTGTTTACGCTTTTTTCTCGTTTCCTTCTTTTTTTCCCCTTTTTACTTCCCCTCTGTCATTTCTTTCTTTGATTCTCTTTATTGACATTTTGTAAATGCTTCTTTCTTCTCCCTTCCGAATTGTTCCTTCTTTTTTTCCCCTTTTTACTTCCTCTGTGTCATTTCTTTCTTTGATTCTCTTTATTGACATTTTGTAAATGCTTCTTTCTTCTCCCTTCCTAATTGTTCCTTCTTTTTTTGACACATTTTGGTCTCCATTGTTATTTATTCAATCGTTTTAACTTTTTCCTTTCGTCTTTTTTTCATTTAGCATATTTACTTTTCGTTTTGTATTACTGAATTTCTTTGCATGACTTTCTCTGAATTTGTGTTTACTTTAATTTTGTTTATTTTAATTTTATTTATCTTTAATTTTATTTTATTTCATTTTGTTTATTTTACAATCTCCCTCTTTTTAAAGGCTTTATAACTATCCATCACCTGTAAACCAATTCCAACATTTCTTTTTTTTAGTTTTAAAAGGTCCTTCTCCATTCTTTAAGGAAGTAGGCGATCATGACATTCCATAACTTCCTATCAGTTATAGGTTCAAACAATTGTTTTACTTCAAAACCCTCTTCTTTCGTTTTTTAATCGATTCACCCCAAACAAGGAAATACTGCCACTGATGCACAGGGGGTTCCAAGTGAGAAGATCGAAAAGAAATATGAACAAGATACGGGGGCGTCGGGTAAAGAAAAGCAGAAAGATGAGAATCAAGGGGTTAAAAGATTGCAATTGATGCAGCACTTAAATTCTTAGAGATTGTAGTTTTTTTTTTTTGTTTTTTTGTTTTTTATCATATCACCCCGAGCTAGGCGGTAACGCCACTGATGTGCAGGGGGCTACATAGGTGTGAAAATATTGGAAAAGAGAAAACCGGAAACCGCATCCTAAACGGGAAACAAGGTATGAGCCTCTTCACCTGTTCAATAGACGTGTGTGGAGTGTGAACCGGGCGATAATTTAGTCTATCTACTCCAATTGAGAAAAAAAAAAAGAGTGGGAAGTTGAAACTGAGAATTTTTTTTCCTTCAAGTTTCAAGTCGAAAGAAGCCTTCGAAGCTAAACTAATTTACAGAAACTTCTCTAGCAAGTTTAAAAAGACGAAATAAATAACCCTTTGGTTGTCCAGCTGAAAGAGGCAAAATACAGTTTCTTATTTAACAATGGCGAAAAGAAAATTAACATTAAATACAACAAAAAGCAAGAATGGCTGGCCAACTTACAAAACAGACTTTGAACTGAATTCGAGTGAGAAATTCCAGCAAACAGTGACACCAAAATATTTCAACTCATTTCAATAGTGGCGGCCAGTCGACTGAATTGTTAGCATGACCGAGCACGAAAAGAGAGAGAGTGAGAGAGAGTGAGAGAGGGAGTGAAAGAGGGGGGACAGAGAGCAAACGACTAAATGACCGGGGTAAATAGAATAAATTATCGGAAGCATTTTACACTTAAATTCTTTAAAATAACGATATTGCAACAGGTTCTAATAACAAAATAAGGTAAATTATTTCTCGATCAGTTCATATCGAAAGAAGCCTTCGAAGCTAAACTAATTTACAGAACCTTCTGTAGCAAGCTAGAAGCAAGTGTACGGAAGGGAGTTCCAAAGGCGAGAAGTGCTAGAAAAAGAATTGCTAGAGTAGAAGAGACGTTTACATTTAACGGTTTTCACTGTAAAAGTGTGAAACCTAAATGCCAGTCAAGTAGCACAAGTAAATTTGTGTGGAGGGGACATCAGAGAGGTACGATCGTCAGAGCAGAAGCCGTGAAGATATTTGTAGACAAGACAAAGGGAAGCCACATTCCGACAGTGGGAAAGTGGCTGATGTCGAGCTGCCAAATTGAGATCGTTTGAATTTTGTCGAGCACTCCGAGATGAATAGCAGGAGCACCCGAGCAGATATAGTAACATTATTCAATGCACGGAAGAATAGATTTCTATTTGTGCAAGATGGATTCTGAAGAGAAAAAATTCCTGGCCTGACACAGTGACCCATCCTATCTAGCAGTAGCTTTAGCTATGAATTCAATGTAGTAGTTCCACTTGAAATCGGCTGTGAGAGTGAAACCGAGGAGGCACAGTTTATTGCTTTCTGGGAAACTAGCATCACCCATACTGATGGGAAGTAAGAGAGTTTCTCTATGAGGAAAATGCCAACTAGATTATTTTTCAAAATGAACGTATTTAAAGCAATCAGATTTTAGTAACTTTTCGACGTTGGCGCCCGCTTGCGTCCGCGCATTCTTATTGCCTTTCTCTGTCCTAATGTCCGATGACAGAGATGATTGTGAATCTAAGAGAGTTTGACGAAGCAATTTGCAGGAAGATGATTTTGGTGGGCAATTCTGCATGATGAAGAAACCCACAGCCAGAAGGACCACTTACGCAGCTTAAAGGAGACTGAGACAGGCGAGATCTGGTAACCCTGGTTGTCTCTATCGGATGCTTGGTCTGTTAAAATCTACGTTGGTGATGCCAGTCCGTTGGTTTGGTCATTGAGATCGTGCAGATATTTGCCTATTTTGCCGTTTGGTCTCAAGAGTTGAGTACTTTCTTCGTTCTTCCTCTTTGACCATGCCGCCATGGGTGGCCCTACAGGAGATGGAACTCCAAACGACGGCTTCACTCACTGGGACAAGTAAACCCTCTGCCATTACGTTTATTAACTGATAATTTACAAGAACCTTTAAGAAAGTTTTCTTTGGTCGAAAATACCAAAATACTATTTTAAACACAATATCAAAAGCATATCGCTATAAGGGAGCCAATATATATCAAACAATTCTCTCCTACCATTAATCCTTCATTATTTAACATTGGAAATAGAGTTTTGTATGTTTTCTAAAAAGCACAAAGACACCCACGCGTTTTCCAGTCGTGCGCGTCACGTAAGAGATTTTAAAGAACGCCCCCTGTTCAAAAACACAAAATAAATTACGTTACAAACAAAACACTTCGAAAACAAAAATCAATGAAAATGGCAAGTGAAGTGGCTGAAAGCGCAGGGGAAATTAATAATTAAGGAAACATGTAAGAACACTGGAAAATTTAAATAAAAAATTAATAAAATCTCCTATTTCGGTCGTTTTTAACTAAAAATGTTCATATATATATATATATATATATATATATACTCGGAATTTCATGCATTACGCAACCATCGGGTGCATGTTATAAATTACCGTTTTTCTGTTTTATTTTAATAAAAACTACAATCGATTTACGGTCGGTTTATAATATGCACTTGATGATTGCCTAAAACATTGCATGAAACTCTGTATCGTACCTTAAACGTAGGATAATCTATATATATATATATATATATATATATATATATATATATATATATATATATAATCGGTTTTAGTTTTTATTAAAATAAAACAGAAAAACAGTAATTTATAACATGCACCTGATGGTTGCGTAATGCATAAAATTCCAAGTTGTGTCTAAAACATTAGATAATATGTATATCTATTATAATTCTGTTACATTACATTGTTCGCTATTTTATTAACACTAGATAAATGTTTATATTCCGGTGTGTACCTGCGTACGTACACATATGTATACTTAATTACATCAATACTTATATATATATATATATATATATATATATATATATATATTAATGTATGTTTAAACAGCAATCTTTTAGTTAAACATGTTTCCTTAAAAAAAAACCGATGTATTAGATTTTATTAATTTTTTATTTAATCTTTCAAATATATATATATATATGTGCGCGTGTGTGTGTGTGTGTGTGTTTATATATATATATATATATGTGTGTGTGTGTGTGTGTGTGTGTGTGTGTGTGTGTGTGAAGAAACCCAAAGAGAAGTTGGAGTGGAAAAAGCAAGAAGCCAAACAGAAATCGGAAGAAAAAATAAAAGTAGACAAAAGGCTCATTATTTTCTTAACATGGTTTTTCAAACGAACAAAATGTTACCTAAATTAACAGTATGTAAATAAATGATTCTTTCAAACAATGAAAACAGTTTTAAATGAAAAAAAAAAATGCAGGGAACCCAACGGTTTGCAAAAGATGAGAAAAAACATTAAAAAAAAATAATTAAAAATGTCAGTTATCTAGCTTAATGTGTTATCGGTCAGGGACAGGACTTTTTCGGAATCTGATGTAATTTAAATAGAAAAGTAATTTTTTTAAATTCTTTTATCTCTTTTAAGTTTATAGATTTATTTTTCAATACTTTTTGCTTTTTTTTTTCTTGCTTAATCTAATTCATTTTTGTTTTTGGTTTTTTTTTCGTTTAATCCTTTATTTTTTATGGTTTTTATTATATCCTTTTTTCTTTGACTTTTTCTTCTTTTTTTTTTTTCATAATTTTCATACACATCCGACCAATTTTTCTTTTTTTTTTTGTTTTTCAACTTCAGCCACAAAAAATATCATTCGCATTGACGAAAGTGTCCATAGATTCTTTGATTTTTTATATTTCGTTTTTTTCTTTCCTTTTTCTTTCGCTCTTTTTTGTATTTTTAGGATTTCTTTCTTCTTGGTGCTTTTCTTTCTTCTTTCCTTTCTTTCTTTTTTATCTTTCTTTCATTTACTATATATTTCTTTTTTTTTTTGCATTCATTTATTCGTTCCTTCCTCTCTTTCTATATTTTTTTCTTTCCTTCTTTGGATTACTTTAATTTACCATATATTTCTTTCTTTGGTATTCATTCTTTCTTTCTTCTGTCTCTTTCTATGTTTGTCTTTCTTTCTTTGGAGTAGTTTATTTAGTTCTTCTCTGTTTTTCTATTCTTCTTTCATTCTTTGGAATTCATTATTTATTTATTTGTTTATTTATTTATATATTTCATCGAAGCCAACTTTTTAACCCTACACATAATTTTTCCTACATTTCTATCAAATTTTTGTCTTGAATTTTTCTTTCACTTTTAATCTTTCTATTTCTTTCATTTTTTTCTTTTCTACTTCCTTTTATTCGTTCTTATTGTTTCTTTTTTTTATTATTTTCTCCTGATTTCTTTTCATTTTTTCTAATATATTTTTTGTTTTGTTCTTCCTTTATTTTTCTTTCTTTTAATTTCATTTCCTTTACGTCTTCCTTTCATCCATTTTGTCTTTTTTCTATTTTCTTTTATTTCTTTTAATTAACTTTGTTTTATTTCTTATTCTTAATTATTTTTCTTTATTTATTTATTTCCTTTTTAATTCATTTATTCATGTTTCTTTCTTTCGTTTTTTATTTTCGTTTTCTTTTTCTTGTTTGTTTGTTTTTTTTATATACTATTATTTCAGTCGTTCTTGCTGTCCATGTTTTTATCTTATACTTTTTTCTTCTTTTATTATTGTCTATTTTCGTTTTTTTTCCTTGTTTATTTCTTTCGGTTTTAGTATTTCAATCTTTTATTGCTTATTTCTTTCTTTCTTTTTTATCTAACCTTCATTCCTTACTCCTCTAATTCAATTATACATTTTTCTGTTTTTATTTTATTTATTTTTCCTCTTTCATTTCTTTCTTTCATTTTCTTTCATTAATTATTAAAAATTCCTTCGTCTTTTCATTCATTCTTCTTTCCTGCTCTTCTTTTCTGTTGTTTCTTTCCGCTCCTTCTTTGACATGTCACTTATCTTGATAAATGTCTCTCTTTTCTCCGTTAACTGCCTGGTTTCGCGCCTATCCTCCTTTTTTACGAAAGTGCATTGCTTTCCTTAAAAAAATGATTCAGTTGCTTTTGTCTAAGAGAAAATCTAATTTCAATCATTTTGTTAAGAGTGTCGGCAGCGTTAGACGAAAAACAAACAAAACATTCAACGCCCACACCTGCACTGCTTTTTCCAACGTTCAAGAATGTTTTTAATGTCTGTAAGTATTAACAATATCTATCTATCTATCTATCTATCTATCTATCTATCTATCTATCTATCTATCTAGTACTATACATATCTATCTATCTTCGTCTCTTCATATCTTCATCTATCTATCTATCTATCTATCTATCTATCTATCTATCTATCTATCTATCTATCTATCTTCGTCTCTTCATATCTATCTATCTATCTATCTATCTATCTATCTATCTGTTCACTATCTATCTATCAATCTATCTTCGTTTCTATCTCATCTATCTATCTATCTATCTATCTATCTATCTATCTATCTATCTATATATCTATCTATCTGTCTGTCTTATAGACAGTGTACGCAATACTAGGCATTATACGTTTCAGCAAGATCCCGCACAAGTCACAAGTAACGGAGAAATGAATGTCTGTAAATTTTCATGATATAACCCCTGACATTTGGACTCCCAATTCCGCAAATCCCACTTCATTGGACTGCTACATTTGAAGCCTTGTTGAGAGTGGGGTCAATGAACACCCCCACAATGCAAATATTCTTTAAAGTCTGCCATTGTCATAATAATATCCAATATGAACCATGTACTATGTACTACAAAGCACAGAGAATAAATATACCGAACACAACAATTAAAATTATATTTTCATGGCCTTTGCTTTGACTCACTGATGCCTCCTCCACAAGAATTTACTCGAGCAACCAGACTGGCAACAAGTTACCACCCTTTTACAGTTAAATTAATTAAATACTTTCCTTTCTCGCACTTCCCACCTGTGAAACTCCCTTCCGTATACTTGCTTTCCTGACTGGTACAATCTCCAAGAATTTAAATACAACATCAATTCCCATCCCTCGTCCACATGACTTCGGTCTTTCTATCGTTCTTTCCCTCGTCACAAAGTGTATTTTGTTCTTTACCTTTCTCACTCTAACGTCGCAACTGTCTTCACACTGGTATTCTCATCCTTCTCTTGCCTTTTCTCCGACACTGACTGTAACTAGTTTGCCTTTTTCTTCGCTCTCCCCCTGTTTAAATTTTCACTCTTCTCTTATGTAGCCCTCTGCACACCAGTAGTGGTACCGCCTTTTTTGGAGTGAAACGATTGAAAAAAAAAAGAACATTTTTATAATCTTTTACTCCTAAAAAACGGAAAAATGTTCAAACTCTAGAAAATTTGGTTAAATTATCACTGTCGGTCGTATTCATTCAACACACACACACACACACACACACACACACACACACACACATATATATATATATATATATATTTTTTTTTTTTTTTGTTATATATATATATATATATATATGTGTGTGTGTGTGTGTGTGTGTGTGTGTGTGTGTGTGTGTGTGTTTTGATAAACATGACAGACCAGGTGATTTTGTTAATTTTTTATATAGTTTTTATATTTTCTTTTTCTTTTCAGTACATTCCGTCCGCAACTTTACCATGAATGTAATCAAAGAATAAACTCTCATTCTTGGATATTCTTGTGGAGTCAAGTAATATTACTTTCACTTCTTCATTATATAAAAAAAACACACAAGTAAAAAATCTTGTCACTTTAAATTTACTAGTCAGTTTCATCTTAGATCTAAAATAGGTGTTAGTAAAATATCCTAATAGAGCGCACAGGAATTCATTCTCTCCTCTCACCTGCTTTTATTTAAACGTGAAACAAATGCTTGTTAATAAAGGTTTTCCAAACCATTTTATAGATTAGTATATTAGAGTTTTTCTTTTAAGTTAACCAATAGCAACAATGAACGCCCAGAAAAAATTATAAGATTTATATTTTCTACAATAATCAAAT
Organism: Ascarosepion bandense; assembly: GCA_037127315.1. Taxonomy (NCBI): domain Eukaryota; kingdom Metazoa; phylum Mollusca; class Cephalopoda; order Sepiida; family Sepiidae; genus Ascarosepion; species Ascarosepion bandense. Next base: position 2,318,513 of record JBBBDQ010000221.1, read on the forward strand.
GCAGAGTAGCTATAAGCAAGACGAATCTTCACTTAGAAAAATTATAAAGAATTACGTACCGCCCGTTGAGAAAAACAAGAAAATGAAACTAATTATCTATTAAACAAAATTTAAAATTTTTAACCTAATTGAAAAATAATGATTCACCTACAAGATCTAAGTTACAGAGAACCAATATTATTTACGAATATACATGACCGAAGAAGAATTGTGCACTTATTCAATTCAAATTCGTAAATTACAATGGATATGCAACTACGTGTTTAACAAGAAAACTAACTTGATATCTCTCTGTCCATAACTCTATTAAATATAGATGGAAACCTAACAAACACTATCAGTAATAATAATAATTTGTCGATAATACAAACATAATAGCATCATCCACATCACATACAAAAAAGACTAAAAATAATGGAAGTATTATTAATACAAAAGAAAAGATAACACTCAACATGATCAATATTGAAAACGGCTACAAAAATAAAACATTCCTATAAAATTAGATACATATATAAAACAATATTAAAATATTACATAAAATCCATCCTCGATAATGAAAAAATTAAAGAGGAAAGAGATTGGATGAAGAAAACATTCGAGCAATTTGTATATTTAATATATGTTTTAAAAAGAAAAAGATAATAAGATCACATGAAAAATTATATAAAAAAAACTTTAACCGCAGTACCTTGTCTGTCATTTTTGAACGCGCAAATTTTAAAATTACAAGGAATTTTGTTCGTTTCATTCATGGTTGTATGAACCTAAGAGGTATTTTTTTTCAGTATGGTTACACTTAGTCATAATTTCCGTTCTTTCATTCAACAGTTCGCTTTTGTTTGGGAATTATACCACAAAGTTTTCTGATGACAACATCCCTAAAATCAGCATGGATTATCTATCCTGCATATCCTCATTATCTGAACTTCTGGCAATGAAGCCATAAATAAAAAGCATCATACATTAACCCTCTACCATGAATGGATAAAATAAAGAAACAAAAAAATAAAGAAAAAATCCAAATTCTAATTCTCAGATGAACTTAGCTCTCTGGTACACCACCATACATGGCTTGAGCCACAAGATTAGCAACTAGGTCTCACTCTTTTACTGAAATTTTAAACGCAAGTTCTACTCCAACAGCTTCTTCTTTCGCACTTCCCGTCTGTGGAATTTCCTTCCGTTTACTTGCTTTCCCGACAGCTACAATATTCAAGGATTCAAATGTAAAGTCAATAGTCATCTACTATCTCACTAACTTGCTTCCCCTCTCTCTTTCTTTCTCATGCTTCTTTCTTCGCCCACTCCACTCCCAGCAGTATCCTTCTCCTACCCTCTTCCTGAAATCCCCTGTAACCTGTCACACTTTCTCATAACTTACCTTGTATGTGACCCCCTGCTCAACAGTGGCAGTAAAATGCCTTGCTTGGGGCGACACGATTTAAAAAATAGATATCTCTCAGAATATTAATCAAGTTGCTGGGGAAATGCTCAAAACCTACCATACAACATTTCTAAAATTGAATGACAGAGAAAGAAACAATATTACTCCAATCATCATGCATTCTGATGAGGGTCCGGGAGGAGAAATCAAAATCTTCCAGATAACAACATTACAAAAATCAGATAAAATACTGAGGAGAGTGCTTGACAAAGAACCGAAAGCGTCCAGACGACAACAATGCTAATATCTACTAGGATACTGAGCATGGTGCTAGTCGAAGAACTGAAGAAGTGTTGACGACATTAGAAGAATACTGTTAAGAATGCTGGACGAAAATTACGAAAGAAAGCGTCCAGATGATAACATTAGTAAAATCATCGTAGATAATGTTGAGGATGCTGAAGAGGGAATCGAAAGAGCCCAGAGGAAAACATAGCAAGATGGGGGCTTGACAAACAAACGAAATCTTAATTATAGCATTAAAAAATATGCTAGAATAATGAAGAAAGATCTAGAAGTGAAAAACATCTAGTTTAGTTTAGTTGTTTGTTTTACCAGCATATCTACCCTTTTGGGTCATTTAATGGTTTTTGTTTACTGCTTGGTGATCTTTTGTGATTCTATTGCTGTCGAGATGTAAGTAGAGGTGCTGTGATTTGCTGAGTGATGGTTATATGCTATCTTCTTTTACACCTATATTTTGCTATGTTATATAATTTTCTTGCTTTTAGAAATTCTAAAAGGTCATTTGGGTCAGCTTTGTTGAAGATGTCTTTCAGATTGTTTTCTTGATAGTATCTTAATCGCATTTGCTCAAATGCTATGCAGCTTGTTAGTATATGTTTCGCTGTGAAGATCTCCTGACATGGAATGCAAATTGCTGCCTCCTCACCTTTTAATAGGTGTGAATGGGTTAGAGCGATGTGGCCTATTTGAAGTCTAGTCATTACTAATTCTTCTCTTCTTGACATTTTCTTATTGGAAATTTTAACTCTTATCCATTCTTTGAGGATGGGTTTAATTTTTTACAGTTTTTTTTTTTTTTGCAGGAGTTCCACGAAACCTTCTAGGTATCGTCATTACTCGTATCTGCTTGAAGTCTATGGAAAGTAGTCGAAGAAAAAAATTCATACTGAGCATCAGGAAAAGACAAATGAAATTCTTGGAAAATGTGATGGGAAAGGAAAGCTTGGAGAATATGATACGCACAAGTCAGAGAGGGAAAGCGAGACAGGGGAAAGCAGCGTATATCATATTTGAAAGGCATGAGCATGTGGATGGCAGAGCGGAGTTTGACTGGGGTAACAGGAGAAAGCGTGCTAAGGATATTTATTCATGTACTTGGACATGAAATGTGGCCCAAGGTCGAAAAAGAGGGATTAGTAGAGGATGTTCTTCAGATACTAACCTATACCTAGCTAATCATATTCACGATCCAATCATTCTTAACAATTTCTCCATTTAACGCAAGAACTTGTCCATTGTCTTACAATCCTACAAACACCATAATACCACTAATTCACAGAGAGGCCTAAAAATGGGATAACAGGCACGAGATAAAAAATTATTAACAAATAATAATTTTTAAAAATACGTATAAAAATACAATGATACGAAAATGAGACGAGGGATAAATATCCAAAAGGAAACTAAAATATAACAAAATATCCAAACAAAATAAACAAATGTTAGTAAGACCCGTCCACCCCACAAAATTCAGAGTGGCTGCTGTATTCCGCCAAACGGCGAAATCAAGTACCACACTCGCTAAGGGAGAGGAAAAGGATAAACTGGAATGGGAAAATCAAAGACTGGCTCAGTCAAGATAAAAAAAAATGGGATCAAATACAAACTGGGAAGAAAGTCTGCTAAGAACTACCAAGGATAGGAAGATGTGGAAGGCAATGATCGCCTGCGTCAAATAAAGAAAGAAGAAGTAGAAAGAATCTTTTAACTAAGCCAATCGTTTCTAAAGTTCTGATGCATCCTTGCATAACTAAAAGTTCGAGGACAAATGAAAATGCAGACTAATGGCGGGGTGTAAAACGATATAACAATGAGGATTGTGCTTGATGTTTTAGTCGAAATGCGGTTACTTGAGCGTTCGCGTCAACCACGACATATTGCGAGACCAATAAATACAGACATCTTTGTACAAAAGATGAAACCCTTGCTGAAGAGATGGAGAAGAAAGCCTGAGCTAAGTGACACGGACATAAAAACGGGGAGAAAAAATAAAGACGATAGAATAATAACAATGACGTATTGAGTAACAGGCGCAGAGCAAAAAAAAAGGCTTTGCTTAAAAGACGGACTGGAGTTCCAAAGACTTGCGGGAAGAACGGTAAAGAAATTAAAAAGAGGGGGAAAAGCCGCTCAAAGTGAAAGCCGAATGAACATTGTTTATTAGACTTTATTATTTTCGAAATTATTAATGGATTAATTAAAGGAGATGAAATATATATATATATATATATATATATATATATATATATATATATATATAATGGGAAAGAGCGTGCAAACATTGGTATGAAAAATGGTCGGAACAAACGAAACGGGAGTAACAATACGGAATAATTCTACAATTGTCCGTAGGGTATTGTTTATTTACACGCCTCCCCTATTCTTCCCGAGCTTATTAAAACAAGCCGAAAAAACACGAAAGTATATAACACGTATATATTTCTTTCCTCCACAAATATATATTAGTAGACGCATATATACGTATATAAATATACGCACTCACGTACCCACACTATCTATCTATCTATCTATCTATCTATCTATCTATCTATCTATGATTATTTATTTATCTATCGTTTTATGTACCTGCCTCAGTCTTTCTGTCTCTCTGTCTCTCTTTCTCTCTCTCTCTCTCTCTCTCTCTCTCTCTTTGCTCAAATGCTATGCAGCTTGTTAGTATATGTTTCGCTGTGAAGATCTCCTGACATGGAATGCAAATTGCTGCCTCCTCACCTTTTAGTAGGTGTGAATGGGTTAGAGCGATGTGGCCTATTTGAAGTCTAGTCATTGCTAATTCTTCTCTTCTTGACATTTTCTTATTGGAAATTTTAACTCACGGACCACGAGCGGACGTGAAATTAAGCTCTCCTAACATTCTGAAGATGTGACTATGATCTCGAAATATTAATAATTAATAAATAGGTATTACCCAACACCTTCATTGTCTCCCTTTATTTTTCTAAACAGATTGTGATAGCCTTCAAAACCTATCCGTTGGTCTCGAGAGAACCCATGGATATGAGCCCAAAATGTTATGCCTCACCTGCTATTAGTGGTGGAGCGTCTGTTATGGCTGTACAGGCCCACACGGAAGTGACAGTCTCGCAGGAGTGACTGAAGTCAGGATCGATTACATTGCAGATCCCTCATTGAATTTTGACTTGAACCTCAAGATGAATAGCAGAAGCACCCAACCTGATATGCCAACAGTATTCAATATACAGTGACAAGCATAAAGATCAGAACGATGTTAAGAAAAAGTCCAAATATAAAAAAAACTTATTATTTTAAAGCTTCATAAAACATTTTGTCAAAGAAAATAAGGATATAAATGTACATTATATAATTCCAAAATATAAATCTTAATAAACTTATTTTGATAAAGTTATAAGAATAATTATATAACATTCGAAAAAAAATAGATGATCAAAAACATCAGAACGATTAACAAAATCATATTATTATAATGGATACATCATATCCAAATGAAAATAGCGTTCCTAATTCATTAGTACTTGATGTGTAAACCTTTACTTTCAATAACAGCTTGACATAATTTGGTACATGAGCGAATTAATGTTTTGCATTAATTAACGGAAATTTTTCCCATTCTCCTTTCAAATTAGTCCATAGTCCTTGGACGTTTGTTGGATTTCTTTTTCTTGGCGCTTTCTTTTAGTAACTTCCAAACATTCTCAGTAGTATTCCTGTCTGGACTTTGAGCAGGACTCTTCATAATAGTAACATCCTCCTCAGAAAGAAATGTCTTAACAGACTTTGCTATGTGACATGGTGTGTTATCTTGCATAAATACAGCTGGTTGATTAAGGTTCTCAAATTAGGTACAACATATTCCTTTAATATCCCTTTGTATATAGTTGCGTTAATTTTATCGTGTAGCCTAACAAGAGCTCCCGTACTATCATTTGAAATCATGCCAAACACCATCACACTTCCTCCTCCAAATTTAACGCTGCTTCTAGTGCACTGAGGCAAATATCCTTCCTTAGGACTGCGTCGAACGATCCTTCTCCCGTCACAACCGAACAGGTTAAACTTTGACTCATCGCTAAAATGAGCAAATTTCAAACGGTTTATTAGATTCTTTTTAGAAATGTAAAGGCGTAAGACAAGGATGTGTCTTTTCACCGGATTTGTTCAACCTATACAGTGAGAATATTTTGAGGACCCTAGATGACACGCCAGGATTTGTTATTGGAGGCCACAACCTGAACAGCATAAGATATGCGGACGATACAGTGCTGATTGCGGACACGGAAAGGAAACTACAAGACCTCATTCAGAAAGTAGCAGTGGAGAGTGACAAGAAGGGACTACAAATAAACTTTAAGAAAACTGAGTGCATGGTCATCAGCAAAAGATACAACCCAAAATGCCAAATACAGGTGGAGGATAACAGAATCAAACAAGTACAAGAATTTAAGTACCTTGGAAGTGTTCTAACAGGAGATGGAAAGTGCGACACGGAGATCCGAAGACGAATTGGCATGGCAAAGGACGCGTTCCAGAAGATGAGCAAAATACTAACACACAGGAAAATCTCAATAGAAACGAAGAAAAGAGTTCTAGACTGCTACGTGATGTCAGTTCTTCAATACGGCTGTGAATGCTGGACAATATCATCGAAAATGAGGACAAAACTGGAAGCGGCCGAAATGTGGTTCTACAGAAGGATGCTACGGATATCGTGGACTGAGCATACAAGCAACGATGAGGTGTTAGAAAGAATGGCAACAAAAAGGAAATTGATGCTGAGCATCAGGAAGAGACAACTGAAGTTCCTGGGACATGCAATGAGGAAGGAGAGCCTGGAGAACCTGATACTGACTGGACAGATAGAAGGAAGGAGAGACAGAGGAAGGCAGCGGATAACATATCTGCAGGGTCTGATCCGGTGGATGACTTAACGGGGGTTTGCCTGGAGCAACAGGAGCAAACATACTAAGAGCCACAAGGGATAGGGAGACGTGGAGAGCCATGATTGCCTACGTCCTGAAGGGACAGGGCACATAGAAGAAGAAGAAGAAAAAGAAGGCTTCGTAGAGGCTACTTGACTGTTCAGATTTATTTCATTAAGTCTTCAGGAAATAGTGTGCCTTGATATTTTAACGCCAAGGTTAGCATTAGCTCTTTTAGAAATAGCGGTTGCTGTCGCAAATCGATCTTTTTTTATTATTTTTAACCAATCCATCTGTCTTCCCTTGCAGTAGTTTTCCTAGGCCTACCAGGTGGTTTCTTGGCCAGGTTACTCAAGTTTCATGACCCAGGTTACTCAAGTTTTTTTAAAATACTATGAATAACACTTTTAGATTTCCCCACACTCTTTGAAATATACCCACTCTAGAGTTTATTTTCATTACGTAACTTGACTATCAGTTTTCTAAGATCCAATGACGTCACAGATTTTTTTGCCGTGTTTACAATGCAAGAACCAGTAAAGAGTCAGTGTAATTTAGTAAAATACCCGATTTTATATTCTTAACCTAAAATTTTTTTAATAATTTGAAATAATTATTAAATTTCATGGATTTATTTAATCTTTCTGATGTTTTTGAACATCTATTTTTTTTTAATGTTATGTAATTATTTTTATAACTTTATCAAAATAAGTTTATTGTGCTTTATATTTTGGAATTATATAATTTACCTTTATATACTTTCTTGATAAAATGTTCTTTGAAGCTTTAAAATAAGAAGTTATTTCATATTTAGATTTTTTTCTTAACATCGTTCTGATCTTTATGCTCGTTACTGTATATATATGAGAGAAAGGCAACCAATGAAGACAGAGGGGATAATTTAAAAGATTTTATGTAATTAATAAAAATTACCAGTTAAATAGAAATAGTGAGCTCAATGTACATTATTCAGAGCAAATAGGTTGAGAAGAAAACTCAACACTTAATCAAACGGTTATATATCCAGACATTATTTCAACAATTTGAAGAAAAATTTTCATGTGTGCCTTGTTCAGACCGACGATGAATAAATTTTATTCATCAATGGTTTGAACGAGGCAATCGTCAATTTTTTCCTTTTCATTGTTGAAATTAATTCTGGATTTATAACCGTTTAATTCTGTGTTTAGCTTTCTGCTCATTATATATATGTATATATATATATGTGTGTGTGTGTGTGTGTGTGTGTGTGTGTGTGTGTGTGTGTGTGTGAATTTTGCAATATTACATGTATATAAAGATAAAGCCATGTGAGTGTATGTGTGTATGTATTCATATGTCTGTATGTATGTAGGCATGTGTATGTACGCTTATGTATGTGTGTTGATGTGTTTGTATGCATATGAAGGTATATGTGAGTGCATGTATGTATGAGTGTATGTATGCATGTATTTGTGTAAGTGTGTTGGTATAGGTTTGCGTTTATTTATGTTTATTTATGGATGTGTGTGGATTTGTGCGTGTATTATGTGGGCACGTATGTATGTGTGTCCATATGTGCATAAGTATGTATATTTGTATGTGCGTATGTGCATATATAGAAATGCTTGTGTGTGCGTCTGTGAATATGTGTGTATATATATGTGTCTCTATATGTAAATATATATGTGTGTGTTTATAAACGTGTGGGAGGAAAAGGGTATGTATGAAACCTCTTGTCTAAAGAAAGGTCTAATATCCACCCTGATATCTATTTGTCACACATCGCCAGCTGATCTCGTGACCCCTTTGGCAAGCATTCAACAAGAAGTAGAAAATGGCGCCCGAACATTTTTACACTGCGGCCCGATGACACAATCAAACCCCCACCCAAAAAACAAAAAAAACAAAAAGAAAAAAAACAAATTGTAACTACCAGCAAAATATTAACTTTATTTCTCTGTTCCATTTTCCAAACAACGCCACATCCATTCTTTTACTCACCGCACTCGCTATTTACGCTCTCCTTCCAACCCCAATGAATTGCCGACTCTCACACGATCTAGGCTTCCTTTCTATTTCTCAGCTTATATACGCACAAAGTTAGTTAGATTTACATGTTTAAGTAATTATATAACTCCAGGCAAGCAAATTAAATTTACATATATGCAAAATTAAAACGGTATATATATATCAGCATGCAGTGTGGGTATAGAAGAATTCAAAAAGTATCCTGTACATAAATTGGTAGGATAACTCTCCAAAAGAGCTCTAAATGTATATGTATATAAATACGTATAGAGCAAATATAAGAAACATTAAGGCAGACATGTCATTTCATGGTAAATCGGAAGTTTAGGCCTATTTAAGGCGAATGATCATCAGCTTCTGTCTTTAATGTATAAAGGATTTTACACAAATTCGTGTAAAATCCTTTGTACAGTAAAGACGAAAGCTGACGATGGTTCGCCTGAAATAGGCCTAAACTTCCGATTTACCATGAAATAACGTGTCTACCTTAATTTATATATATATATATATATATATATATATATATATATATATATATATTCAGGTATAGCAAATGTTTAATTTTATTGTTAAGCACTTTTTACAATAGTGTAACGTTGGAAATTATGTGGGAATTTGTATTCGGTTGTTACAAACATAATGACCACTGTAAGTGTTATATTTTGAAGCACCATTTTAACATAGTATTCGCGGCATATATGAGTTGAATCTGATACACGTAATAATTAATGTGTGCTCTTTAATAATTCTTAACTTAGAACTCCTTAATTATGAACATGACAAATCATGATCTTAGTTAACTTTTCTTGCATGAGTTCGAACTTGGACACATTGCCTCCTGGTAATATCAACAGAACCTGAAGAGTTAGGTCCACAAATCAACGGACTGTGCAATGGTGGTTTCAGAAATTCTTTACTGATGATGAAAGCCTTGAAGTTGAAGACGGTAGTGGACAGTCCTGGGGTCTTGACAACGAACAATTGCAATCAGTTGTTGAGCAAAACACCCACGATTCCTTTCTTAACCGAATAGTCACTTGTGATGAAAAGAGGATCCTTTATGATAACCGTAAACAATCAGGTCAATGACTTGATCCTGATGATACCTCTAAACATTTCCGAAAGCCAAATTTGCACCAGCAAAAGATTATGGTGATTGTCTGGTGGTTTGCAATTAGTTTTATCCACTATTGTTGCCTTCTGTAACCCAATAAGAACATAAATGCAGAACCTTATTGCAATCAACTTACTGAAATGACTGCAAACCTGCAAAATATGAGACCTGCATTATTGAATCGACGGGTTCCAATACTGCTCCACTATAATGCGCGGCCACATCCTGCAAAAATGAAGTTGCAAAAACTCACAGACTTGGGATACGAGAGTTTAACACATCCTGAATATTCTCCTGATTTTTCATTTACTGATTATCACATTTTAAGCATTTAAGCACATATTTAAATATTAAAACCTTTAAGTTCTAACCAAGGGTGGAATCAGCTTTTAAAGATTTCGTTGCTAAAGGTCTGTATTTTGACTAATTTTAACATTTCTACATTTAATTTTTCAGAATATAATTATGTTTCTGAAATTAGCCATTATTTTTGTAACAACCTAATTTATAATGAATTGATATATCGTCATCGTTAGCTTTATCCTGGAGGAGAAGACAAGGGACAACTCTTGAATGAGCAGGAAACCAAGTTCCAAGCAGGAATAAGTGAACAGAGGAAATACAATATGGCGATTATTAGCTCCGAATACATAAAATTAAAGTAATGTTAATTGAGAAACTGATCGTGTGACAATATCGATTCAAACATACACTATCAAAATAAAATTTGGTAGGGTATTAACATTAATTTGAGAGATTTTGTCTTTGAAAAAGTCAATGTACAAAAAATACGGCAAGTTATAATTACAATGGAATTTATCTTGAGGATCCGCATATGCATTGTGATTAAGTGGATATCGGCTAGGTACAAAACAAGAAATCATAGGTACGAGTTCGAATCCCAGTTCAATTCTTTGTATTCACTTATGCAAAAAATAACACCGAGAATGGTATTAATTCACTTCTCCTTCTACCTATGGACAGATTGGTTTTTATAGCAATGGTCGGCAACAAGTCAAACGCATAAATTAGCGTAAATCTATTGCGGAAGAATCCTCAGCCCAGTCAGCAATTTTTGTATTTTAGATAGGATCACCCATTCGATTTTTCATCCCGAGATTTTATCCATTACACCAGAACGCATAACCGTCGAGCATGAGTAACAGTTTAGAATCGGCATCATCATTCCGGGTGCCACATTTCTATTTGACATCAACGTAAAAATCAAGTGCGTAATAAAATAAAATAAAAATGAAATATAAGAAAACTTCCAATTTCAGCAAAACCTGTTTCTGTCATCTGTGCCCTATTGCTGTTTGTTCTTTGCAGGTCACTTCCTTTATGATGGTGGCCCAGGTGATCAAATCCACCGACAACATGCATGTTCAGAACTAAAAGCTTCTATTTTCACTAAAATCTATTCCCATAATGCATGCCCTATCGCCGTTTCTTCTTTGCAGGTCACTTCCTTTATGATGGTGGCCCAGGTGATCAAATCCACCGACAACATGCAGGTTCAGGACTAAAAGCTTCTATTTTCACTAAAATCTATTCCCATAATGCATGCCCTATCGCCGTTTCTTCTTTGCAGGTCACTTCCTTTATGATGGTGGTCCAAGTGATCAAATCCACCGACAACATGCATTTCGGGACTAAAAGCTTCTATTTTCACTAAAATCTGTTCCCATAATGCATGCCCTATCGATGTTCCTTCTTTGCAGGTCACTTCCTTTATGATGGTGGCCCAGGTGATCAAATCCACCGACAACATGCATGTTCAGAACTAAAAGCTTCTATTTTCACTAAAATCTATTCCCATAATGCATGCCCTATCGCCGTTTCTTCTTTGCAGGTCACTTCCTTTATGATGGTGGCCCAGGTGATCAAACCCACCGACAACATGCAGGTTCAGGACTAAAAGCTTCTATTTTCACTAAAATCTATTTCCATAATGCATGCCCTATCGCCGTTTCTTCTTTGCAGGTCACTTCCTTTATGATGGTGACCCAGGTGATCAAACCCACCGACAACATGCAGGTTCAGGACTAAAAGCTTCTATTTTCACTAAAATCTATTTCCATAATGCATGCCCTATCGCCGTTTCTTCTTTGCAGGTCACTTCCTTTATGATGGTGGCCCAGGTGATCAAACCCAACGACAACATGCAGGTTCAGGACTAAAAGCTTCTATTTTCACGAAAATCTATTCCCATAATACATGCCCTATCGCCGTTTCTTCTTTGCAGGTCACTTCCTTTATGATGGTGGCCCAGGTGATCAAACCCACCGACAACATGCAGGTTCGGGACTAAAAGCTTCTATTTTCACTAAAATCTGTTCCCATAATGCATGCCCTATCGTCGTTTCTTCTTTGCAGGTCACTTCCTTTATGATTGTGGCCCAGGTGATCAAACCCACCGACAACATGCAGGTTCAGGACTAAAAGCTTCTATTTTCACTAAAATCTATTCCTATAATGCATGCCCTATCGTCGTTTCTTCTTTGCAGGTCACTTCCTTTATGATTGTGGCCCAGGTGATCAAACCCACCGACAACATGCAGGTTCAGGACTAAAAGCTTCTATTTTCACTAAAATCTGTTCCCATAATGCATGCCCTGTCGCCGTTTCTTCTTTGCAGGTCACTTCCTTTATGATTGTGGCCCAGGTGATCAAACCCACCGACAACATGCAGGTTCAGGACTAAAAGCTTCTATTTTCACTAAAATCTATTCCTATAATGCATGCCCTATCGTCTTTTCTTCTTTGCAGGTCACTTCCTTTATGATGGTGGCCCAGGTGATCAAACCCACCGACAACATGCAGGTTCAGGACTAAAAGCTTCTATTTTCACTAAAATCTATTCCCATAATGCATGCCCTATCGCCGTTTCTTCTTTGCAGGACAATTCTTTTATGATGGTGGTCCAAGTGATCAAATCCACCGACAACATGCATGTTCGGGACTAAAAGCTTCTATTTTCACTAAAATCTGTTCCCATAATGCATGCCCTGTCGCCGTTTCTTCTTTGCAGGTCACTTCCTTTATGATTGTGGCCCAGGTGATCAAACCCACCGACAACATGCAGGTTCAGGACTAAAAGCTTCTATTTTCACTAAAATCTGTTCCCATAATGCATGCCCTGTCGCCGTTTCTTCTTTGCAGGTCACTTCCTTTATGATTGTGGCCCAGGTGATCAAACCCACCGGCAACATGCAGGTTCAGGACTAAAAGCTTCTATTTTCACTAAAATCTATTCCCATAATGCATGCTCTATCGCCGTTTCTTCTTTGCAGGACAATTCTTTTATGATGGTGGTCCAAGTGATCAAATCCACCGACAACATGCATGTTCGGGACTAAAAGCTTCTATTTTCACTAAAATCTGTTCCCATAATGCATGCCCTGTCGCCGTTTCTTCTTTGCAGGTCACTTCCTTTATGATTGTGGCCCAGGTGATCAAACCCACCGACAACATGCAGGTTCAGGACTAAAAGCTTCTATTTTCACTAAAATCTAATCCCATAATGCATGCCCTATCGCCGTTTCTTCTTTGCAGGTCACTTCCTTTATGATGATGGCCCAGGTGATCAAATCCACCGACAACATGCAGGTTCAGGACTAAAAGCTTCTATTTTCACTAAAATCTGTTCCCATAATGCATGCCTTATCGCCGTTTCTTCTTTGAAGGTCACTTCCTTTATGATGGTGGCCCAGGTGATCAAATCCACCGACAACATGCAGGTTCAGGACTAAAAGATTCCATTTTCACCAAAATCTATTCCCATAATGCATGCCCTATCGCCGTTTCTTCTTTGCAGGTCACTTCCTTTATGATGATGGCCCAGGTGATCAAATCCACCGACAACATGCATGTTCGGGACTAAAAGCTTCTATTTTCACTAAAATCTATTCCCATAATGTATGCACTATCGCCGTTTCTTCTTTGCAGGTCACTTCCTTTATGTTGATGGCCCTGATGATTAAATTCGCCGACAACATACATGTTTAGGACTGATAGTTTCCATTTTCACCAAAATCTGTTCCCGTCATCCATGCACTATCGCCGTTTCTTCTTTGCAGATCTTTTCCTGTATGACGATGGCCTAGATGATTATATTTGCTCCCACTATGCATGTTCAGGAGTAGAAGCTTCCAATTTCAGCAAACTCTGGAAGACTGTGCATGGCTAAAAGCATGAATCAGTCAGTCAATTGCCATACGTTATATATATCTATAAGTCTACTATTCGTCCATACTTTAAATATTGCTGGCACATATAGTCCAGTGCTTTCTTGAGCACCTTGATGACATCCAAAGAAGAATCAACAATATTATTGATCCTGATTTGGCTACTCGATTTCAGTCAATTTCCTACCATCGTAAGATTGCTTTGTATGTAATTTCTATAAATACTTTCATGGCAATTGTTCAAAGGAGCTCTTCACTCTGGAACCTGGAGATGTTAAGTTTAAGTGCAGTACTAGACTTGTGGTGCAGTGGATATTGGCTTGGAACGAGGAATCGGAGAGTTGAGTTCGAATTCCAGTTGAATTCCTTGCATTCACTTATGCGCAAATACCCTTGGGAAAGGTATTAATCTGTCTCTTCCCTCTAGTTATGGGTTAAATAGCAGGATACATTAGGTTCTATAGCCTTGGCTGGCAACCAGTCTACAGCAGAAAGTAATAGCAACCTACAACGGGATAATCTTCTGCCCATTCAGTCATGTCTCTAAAGAGGCATGATCGCCTAATCGTGTATCACGTATGGCACTTAACTGACTGCCTGACAAAACTGGCGTCGAGATCTCATCAATTTCGGCTGGCAAGTTATAGCCGTAAGTTCTATGCTAACAGTTTCTTTTCTTGCATTTCTCGCGTGTGGAATTCTCTTCCGGCTCCATGTTCCCCAGCAAACATTTATCTGCAAAAATTTATATGCAATGACAATCTTTATCTACTGTCCTTCTGACCTCTCTTTTCTCATTCTGCTCATTATTAATATTTCTACTCTTAATTCTTCCAAACTCTGTAACCACCCACCTTGTGTCTTAGTGGCTTTACTGCCTTGAATGGGTGATGCCGATCTAATAAAAAGAATATAGGTCCAAAGAAATAAGTTCAATATTTCCAGGCTATGAGGTAGCAAGGGATAACCACAAGTTAAAATATACATTTAATCATTAAAAAACGAATACACTTGATTAAATCAAATAGGGAATAATCGAAATAAAATAAGAAAACAAATCGAGAAAACTTCTCTGTCCTTATCTCTGCTAGATTACGTTAACTTAACAAACCATTTGGTCAAAAGAAATCAACTACAAAATTCTATGTGCTTGTTCAAATTATTACCGCTTACATTTTTCCTATTTCCACCGACGACGTCAGATTTATTTCGAATCAAAGAACTGATCGCTTCCTGTATAATGATGGCCCAGATGATTCAATCTGCTGCCATATTGAATCTTACAGTTTCACAAAAACCTGCTCGCATCATACATTTCTTATTGCCGTTTAGCTTTCCAAGAGTTGGCTGAAGGTGAAATAAAAGTTGAAGAAAATGACGATGGCGTGATTTTTTTAAAGTGAACCTCAACTTTCAAAGAAGTGAAACGCGTACTTGATTCGATGACCTTAATCTGCGTTCCATATAGAATGAGACATGCAGAATCTAGTTATGAAACAGTAACCAACTGCGGCTAAATCTTATATGATTTCGTGCGTCGCTTTCTGTAAAATTTCCGTCATGTGTAGCCCTGTTCATTCGCTGGTTCAATCGTCATCCACAAGGGTCTCTAGGATTGGTGGTCCTTATTCAGAAACCTCATCTTCAATCTTCCCGCAAGGGTGGCAAAACCAGAAGTTTAGATCACAGATTCATTGGTCCCTCCCCCACGATAAGGAACGACCATCAGTGGTACAGACGTAGAAATATACACGCATAAATACATATATATATATTGACCTGGATGTCGCAGTATATATATATATATATATATATATATATATATATATATATATATAAAGATAATAATAATAAAATATATATACATATATAATGATAATATATATATATATATATATATATATATATATATATATATATATAAAATGATGATAATAATGACTTTATATATATATATATATATATATATATATATATATATATGAAGTTATTATTATCATAATTATTATTATTATAGCATACTGCGTCTTATAGGTATAAGGTTTCGATATTAGTTATATCATTATTCGTCGGATGGCGAAACGCGTCGGCGAAAGCAAAATATATTTCCCTCTTGTGAAATTTTTAGTTATACTGTTCCTCTCCTTCAACTATATTTGAAAATATTTACACACACACACACACACACAAACACACACACACACACACACATATATATATATATATATATATATATATATATATATATATATGGCTCGGGATTGAATCCTGGGTTAAAAGCAATTGGATGTCTAACCGCACAGATGAGCTGTGATACAGCGAAACATATCTGTCTTCGGATGACTTTATATATATATATATATATATATATATATATATAATTTCTACGTAATATTACGGAAAGTTACAAAATCGAATTAGAATTAACCGGCATACTTTCTAGTTCATTTGTTTGAAGGTTACTTTTCATGTATACTCGTATTTGAGTCAACACCCTGTTTTCTTCTTTTTTAAATAATTAAACAGTATATTCATATATATATCAACCGGTTTTAATTATCTTTACGCTTGCTTAAATTAGGACATACACCAGATTATTTATGAATACTACGAGAAGTCAGGAATTTATGAAATTATATAGTTTAATTCGACCTTGTTTAACCCTAACATCTTCCTTATTCGAGTGGTTATGACATCTTCAATCCAACTCTTACATTTTACATTAAGTTCTCCCAGTTAGCAAGGCCAGTTGTTTTGTTCTTTTCTTTTTTTTTAATTTTATCCTCATTATACCCTGTAGCATAAAATTATTACTTTTAAAGCAATACCCAAGTTCTGTACCACAAGAAGTGTGTTTATATATATATATATATATATATATATATATATATATATATATATATATATATATAAACACAATTATATATATATAAACATAATTATATATATATATATATAAACACATATATATATAAATAATTATATAGATATATATATAAGCACAATTATATATATATATGTAAACACAATTATATATATATATACAAACACAATCATATATATATATAAATATATATATATATATATATATATATATATATATATATATATATATATATATATATATATATATATATATAAAGATTACGTAACTATCTGGTAGGAAAAATGTCGTTAATCTAACATGTTTCACTTAAACAAGCTTCTTCAGAGACTTTTAAAAAACGAATGATTTAAAAATATCTTTAAAAATTAAATCATTCGTCATTAAAAATTTCTGAAGAAGATTGTTAAAGAGAAACATTTTAGATTAAAGACAGTTTTTCTACCTGTTCTTTAATTATTCTTTTCATCTTGTCGGAATTCGATCCATATATTCAACTCACACACACACGCAGACACACACACACAGATATATATATATATATAGTAACGTCATCTAATATTGTTCTTTTAGTTATATTTTCCACTCGTTAAAAACTCGTTCCATTAAATTATACTTACATGCACACAAATATATGCTTCGACATATGTACTTGGATGACAATGAGGCGACAAGTACTATCAACAGGGACATAGGGGTAGGACAACTGGACTTCATGTTGATAACCTTTGAGTGAAGACCACTTCAAGATGAGGCATGGACTTTTTGCTTACAGAGAGCACCATACTTGACAAGCTAATCATCGGAAGGCAATATTGAACATTTCTGTAGAGTAGGGAAAGAAAGATTATAAAAAGAGAAAGAAAGCGGAAAGTTGTATTTGGGAGGGTGAATGAAAAAGAAAGAAAAAGAGAGAAGTGAAAGATGTAGTGTGTAAAAAGAAAGAAAGAAAGAAAGAAAGAAAGAAAGAAAGAAAGAAGAAAAACGTAAGATGGAAATGACGGATTGTGAAGAAAGAAAGAATGGTAGGGAAATGGAGTAAATAAACGAAGTAAAATGGGCAAAAAAATAAAATAAAATATAGAAATAAAATATGGAATGTCTAGAAAGAAAGAAAGAAAGAAAGAAAGAAAGAAAGAAAGAAAGAAAGAAAAAGAATGGTGGGAAGAGAAAAATGAAAGAAAAGGGAAAAGCAAAGTGAGTAAAAAGAAAGAAAGAAAGAAAGAAAGAAAGAAAGAAAAATAGAAAGGTAGAAAATAGGGTAAAAAGGAAAGAAAACAAAATTAGGAGAAGCAATGTGAGTAGAAAGAAAGAAAGAAAGAAAGAAAGAAAGAAAGAAAGAAAGAATGGATGGCGGAGGGGTCAAATAAATAAAGGGTAAAATGGAAAATGGGAGTGAAAAAGAAAGGCAGAAAAGGGGGTAAAGAAAGAAAGAAAGAAAGAAAGAAAGAATGGATGGCTGGTTGGTAAAAAAGAAAAGGTAAAATAAACAGAAGAAAGAAAGAAAGAAAGAAAGAAAGAAAGAAAGAAAGAAAGAATGGCTGGGGGTGGTGGTAAAGAAGGAAAAAAAAGTGAAAGGCGACATGTGTAGAATAAAAGAAAGAAAATAGCAAGCAAGAAAAAAAACCCTCCGCATTTGAATTACTCGGTTACTCCATCTGAGCTGTGATCGTTAAACCAACCAACCAACCGGTGACCCCACAATACCATCGTCTCGGTGAAAGCAGTCTACTTTTCAGCAAGACAGAAAACCACCTGATCCCGTCTTATATCGTTTGAGAATGAAATTTATTTTATTAATTAAACTTCTGTGCAAATTAAAACAAAACTAATAATCCCAGACTAGAATCACACTTTTCCTGTCGTCTATTGGCGTTGTTTTTCTCTTGCGATCCAATGTTCCTTTACGTTTTGAACTGGTGGATCCACTTTCTTTCTTTAACTCGATGACACGACTGACAGTTGAAAGGCTGACACCAACAATATCTGTGATCTATGTGTAAGGCTTGCCAGTGTGTTCATGCAGCGCGACAATTTACATAAGCTTTATTGGAATAATGTCAATCGCAGACAATGGCCGTAGGATAACTAATCGACGGTCGAGATAATAGTGATTGAACGTGATAAAAATCTGATGCAATCATGAATGATGCAATATTTTTAAGGCCAACAAAATTCTTTATAAACCCTGAAAATAAATTCATATTACTTAACACCACTAAATGACCTAATCTGAGGAAACACTAGAAATCGATTACACCCTGTCACTCTAGTCGTTCTAAAAATGACTTTATGTTAACAGAAAGGAAAATTAGTTGATTGAATTAATTTGCAAAAGAGAGTACCAGTGCCTTTGAGTCAGTGTAAATTTTAATATAAACAGTTTCGAAACTTATTGAACATCTTTGTTTTTTCTTTAATATTGTAATCTACCAAGAACAAATTTTTAAAAAAATGGAAAAAATAAACAAAAAAAAAAAAGCCGAAGGTGTTGAATCGAAATATCTTTTATTTATTTAAAGAAAAATTATTGAAAACAAAGAACAGAGTACTGGAATGTTATGTGATTTCTCCTATTTTGGTTCTACAGTGGGATGCTGAGGATACCATGAACTGAATACGTGAACAATGACAAGGATGTGAAGACGATGCAAATAAAAAGGAAATTAATACTTAACATCAGGAAAAGACAGCAGAAGCTTCTGGGACACGTAATAAGGAAGCAAGGCTTGGAGAATCTAATACTCACGGAACGAATAGCGGAAAAAGCGACAAGGGAACGCAACTCGAGTCATACTTCCTATGCTTGAGCAAGTGGATGGGGAAGCAGTATTTTGAAGAAAGACCAAGAAGAAAGCTTTAATCTGAAGTGTAAAGAAAAACGAATACTGTACAATCTCCTCTCTGATTAAGGAAAGATTCGAAGCAACGAAAATGTGGTTCTACAGAAGGATGCTGAAGATACCATGGACAGAACATGTGAGCAGCGACGAGGTTTTGAAGATGTTCCAAAACGAAAAGAAAACTTATGCTTAACATCTGGAAGAGACATCTGAGGTTTCTGATACACGCAATGAGGGAGGAAGGCTTGGAGTATCTAATACTCACAGGACCGATAGAGGGAAAGAGAGACAGGGGAAAATAACGTATGACATACTTGATGGGATTCAACTGGTGGATGGCGGAGCGGAGATTGAAAGACATACCAAGTAGAAAAGTGATAAAGCGACAAGGGATAAGATCAAGAGAAAGTTCATGATCGCCTACGTCCTAAAAATGGCGGCTCATATAGAAGAAGGGTCTACCAGGTCCCATTGTAGCACAGTTGGATGATATTGTGTATCTGTATATTCAGTGTATATAATTTATCAAGCGTTCGTATTTTACAACCGGAAGCAAAATCGAAACACAAAAAAGAATGGGCGGGAGTAATCATATAGCATTTTAACGTTTTCTTGATCAACTCAGAAATTTTACCTGCAGTTAAATTCAAACGAATATTCATACGAAAAAATCGTTGCCCGTTGCGGGTTACCTAAGTTTCATACAAAGGTAAGGGTAATTGACTTGTTTGAATAAAAAAAAAAAAGATATATTTTTTCGCATTAGAATCGATAGGTAACAGACTACAAAGCAACGAACGACCTCTTTTTGTAACATTCAACATCCAGGGCGACATGATGTGAAAATGTCCCACATGCTGCTAACTTTCTTTACTTTTCACCAACCGACTAACAGATAATACACTTCCGACAATACTCCTTTTTGGCAACCATTTTCTAAGAAATTAAAAAAATCGAACAATAACTATTTGAAACAAAACCGGAAGAATTAATTCCCCCTAAAATGTGTAGTTAATAAATATAGCGTTATTCAAAATTATGTGTTATTATACTTTTAGGCGTTGATGTCGTGAAGTGGTTTAGTGTTAATGCAATAGGAGTTGGGTTCCTTTAAGCGTTATGATCATTTCGACATGGTACAATGGTTAACAAGCTGGTCCTTCAAAAAAGTTACAAAAACATCTTCAAAATAAAGGGAAGGAAAAGCGAGAAGAAAGGATTAAAAATTAATAGAATGTATAGTAGTTAGTAAAAGGATGAGCCGAAAATGCAAATTATCAATCGGAAATACCAAAATCAAACATGTACAAAACATTAAATAACTAGAAAGTTTTTTATTAGAGGAAGGAAAGTGGGACACTAAAATCTGAAAGCACATTTGAATATCCAAAAACGCATGTGTCTGATAAGTCACCTCTTTCAAATCAATAATGCTGTATGCCTCGTATGACATAAAATCAACACAAATTATGATCGGATCACTTTAACAGAATGTCTGAGAACTCACCTCTTTCAAATCAATAATAGTGTATGGCTCGTATGACAGGAAAACAATACAAATTATGATCGAACCACTTTAACAGAATGTCGGACAACTTACCTCTTTCAAATCAATAATGCTGTATGCCTCGTATGAGATAAAATCAACACAAATTATGATCGAACCACTTTAACAGAAGGTCTGACAACTCACCTCTTTCAAATCATTAATACTGTATGGCTCGTATGACAGGAAATCAATAAAAATTCTTATCGGTCCATTTTAACAGAATGTCTGACAAGTCACCTCTTTCAAATCAATAATGCTGTATGCATCGTATGACATAAAATCAACACAAATTCTTATCGAACCACTTTAACAGAATGTCTGACAAGTCACCGCTTTCAAATCAATAATGCCGTATGCTTCGTATGACAAAATCAAAACAAATTATGATCACACCACTTTAACAGAATGTCTGGCAATTTACCTGTTTTATGCCTCATATAAAAAGAAGTCAACAGAAATTATGATCGGGCTTCTGCAACTGAACTTCTGACAAGTTACCTGTTTCAAAATAATGTGGCCGTAAACCATGTAAGACATGAAACCAGCAGAAATTATTATCGCACCACAGCAACTGAATTTCTGACAAGTTACTTGTGATAACACGACGAAAGCTAAGCTACAGTAATAATCATGAAAATTCTAATGGATTAGATTTTCGTAGAGATATGTTACAGGCCCATGAAGGCGATGAAAACGTTAGTCTTGCTTGTCTCCCTTTCCTCTCTTCAGCTTTTTTCTTTCACGCATGTAAAAAGCGAATGAAACAGTTTGCACAAACTGAGCGCATTAAACAACCGATCCGTTTACAGTGCAAGTAATATCATCGTCTGTTAAGTGAATGCACAAGAAATCGGTGTAGCTGTAGCAGCTGGATGCACTATTGTAGAAGTAATAATAAAAGCTGTTGTCGTTAGAGCAGCAACAGTAATCGTTATGTTTATCATAATAATGGCGGCCTGATAAATAAGGGAGGTAATTACAATTACGACGTATCAGCCGTAATAATTGTTAATTAAAACCGTCGTTTCCAAGTTTCATAATCAAGAGATAAACACAGTGTCTTACTAATTATTTAAGTAATTTATGATTTTAGTTTAAAACCGAACGTATGTTTACTTTTTTTTTAATTCAAACATACCTAATTCAATTTTGTTATATACTAAAACAGAGCTGTTTTTTTTTTCTGTTTTTGTTATTATTTGATTTTTCACTCTATTCCTAAAACGGATATAGGTGTAACTTCTTCTTTAATTTTATGCAAGAATAAATCTGTCTACATATTTTGCTCTACTTTAAAACCAGCCTTCTCTCTACTTTTTAAAACAATATTTTTAAAGACTTAGGTCCAAAATTTTAATTAAACAATAATAAGTAATTTTTTAATCTATTCTGAAACCGGACCTAGGTCTGCATTTTTGTCTTTAGATTAAAACCGGTACTGTTGTTACTATTTGGTATTAGTGAGAGGGCATACCCCTAAGCTATTGGCGAATACAAATAAGAGAGATTGGCATATATAGTAGAGAATGTCAAACCCGTAAAGAAGGAGAGGATAACCCAAAAGATTTTATCCAATTAATATAAATTATTAATTACATAAAAATAGACATGTCGATGGATATTATCCAGAGCATTATAAAATATTGAGAGTAAAATTCTGAATTTATAACCGTTTAATTATGTATTGAGATTTTATCTTAATATTATATATATATATATATATATATATATATATATATGTGTGTGTGTGTGTGTGTGTGTGTGTGTGTGTGTGTGTTAAAGTAGATGACAGTCGCATTTTTAACTGTCGTAAAAACAACCTATTTCAATCAACAATTGCTGCAGATATTTAGGCCTTACCTTCCAATTATTGATTTTAATTGTTAATTAATATTTATTATAGGGTTTTATCTCATAGAGAAAATGTGTAGCTGCATCGAATGAAGCTTTCTTCTGTACTTAGATAGAAGGAAATTAGTGTACTTAATATACGGACTGCTTCACAGATCATCGAAAAGTGAAAGAAAATACATTTTCAGCTATTCAAAATGCAAGTTTAAAGCACATCATAAGATGCTCGTTGTACAGGTAATGTAGTAGTTCGTTAATAGCGTGCAAATTTCAAATTCCAACTTTATTTAATGCAGTCATTTTTGCATATAAGCCTGTTTCGAAGAAAGACAAATATAAACTCGAAACAACAGCAAACTCAACTGAAATATATTTCACTTTTTCAAGAGCTCATGGCAATTCACAGATAATAAAAGAAAAGCGTGGAGAGCCATATCTTCTACGACATGAAGAAGAAAAATAAAACTGAATGAAGGCAACGGAAAATAATTTTCCCAACTACATATGGCAATTCCAAGAAAAGTATGGACAGCCATAATCATCTACGTCACAATGAAGAAAAATATTGAATCTAAAATTTGGAGGAAGAAATGGTAACTGTACCACTATCTTTCACAAGTATTGATAGCAATTCACAGATCATAATAAAGGAAAATGTGGAGAGCCATGATCGCCTACCACTTCAGGAATAGATTTCAGCTCTAAATCATAAACTGTTAAGACAGCCTCAGGAAACTACTCGATTATTTTTCCAATGAAGTCATGGCAACTCAAGATAATAAAGGAATGTGTGGAAGGCCATGATCGCCTACCTCTCGAAGAAAAGAATCACAGCCCTGAATCCTAAACTGTGGGACAGCCTCGGAAAACTACCCCATTATATTTCCAATGAAGTCATAGCGATTCACGGATAATAAGGCTGTGATCGGCTGCATTCCGATGAAAAAAAAGACAAATCTGAGTCCTAAAATGTGGCAACGGCAACAGAAAACTGCTCTATATTTACTTCCCACCATGTCATAGCAACTTACAGTCAATAAAGAAAACAGTGGAGAACCATGATTACTGATAAAATGGATGATTTGCAATTTAAAGTCGGGCACATATTTCTAAAACAAGAAATCTGTGGCGGTACATGATCGCCTACATCCGGAAGAGCCACTTTATTTAAAAAGTAAGTTTTTGACCGAGAATTCTTTTCACAAATGCAAAATGAAGTGAAGGGAGGCTGATAAAAAGTTGAGGTGAATAATAAATACTCTTTATCACAAAATTTTAAATAATTTAGGAAATATTTTTGTTATCACCGTCAGCCATAGCTTAAGCGTGTACGAGGTTTCAAGCGGTAACGTGAGACACTCGAATCTTTTTTACCAGTGCTTCCGCAAGGGGAATATCTAACGCTAGATTTTCAGTCTGTATGGAGTCGAAATATGAGGAGAACTCCACAGAAGCAGTAAAATAATCCTTGATGTCGATGGAATTATTTGATAGTGGGGTCTGCCTCAGAAGCTGCAATTGCAAAGACGAAAGTAGTTGTAAAAGTCTAAAAGTATAGCCTTGAGACGCGCGATTGTAGCTGCGGTAGCAGTTGGTGTAACAGAACCCGCCTGTATGCAGCTAATAGCCGTTGGCAAATTGTAACTATAATGAGGCCGAATCTTACAGTTTCCGGGATGAGCAGTTACCATTATTTACATTATTTACATTCGGACCGATGCTCCGTTCTAATGCTGTTATTATCATAAGGTTCAGTCTATTCTATCCTCCCTAAATGTACAAGTCTCTGCAAATTCTGTAGTAAAACTCTTTATTTAATCTAAGGCAGGGTGTTCCCAAACATTTTATTCATGACCAATGAAATTTGCTGGACAAAAACATATGAAAGAATATAAAAAATATCTAATCTAAACTTATTTATAAATGGAACTTTATCTCTATTTGTGTTTGTGTGTGTCTGTGTGTCCGTTACCTATAGACTCCGAAACGTCTGAACTGATTTTCTTGAAAACTTACACAGTTGTACTATAACCGTCTGCGAGTGTTCTTAGCTAGGTTTTTTGTCGAGGTACCCCCGAGAAATATCGAAAATCGATAATCGAAAAAATCTGGTTATAGAAGGAGTGGTCCGATTTTAATCAAATTTGATCCACTCATAGACAAAGACATAAGAAACGATATTCAGAAGTTTCAAGGTTGCAGTTTTTACAATAGTGCAGAAAATCGATAATATATATATATATATATATATATATATATATATATATATATATATAAAAGGCAAAATGTTTGTGAGTGTGTCTGTTTATCTGCCTGTATGTCTGTATTTTTTCAGCTTTTTATTTTAGTTTTTGCTTCGGGTTTGTCTCTAAGTAGGTATAATTGTAGTTCTTAGTCTCAGCCATGACATTGTTTACTCAGAGGACATATTTAGCCTTCAAAATTCAGTTTACGACGAAAAATCTTACAGGTTACAGTTCTTACAATAGTGCAGAAAATCGATAATATATATATAAGAGCAAGATGTTTGTGTGTGTGTGTGTGTGTGTGTCTGTTTATCTATCTGTATGTCCTTTATACAAATCCACAATTTTTATCCGATTCTTACCAAACTTCACACTCTTTAGGCTGAGTCTGAGCTCCAGGACCATAGATTAGTTTTAAAGCTTTCATTACACCCGAGCAACGCCGGGCTATACTGCTAATTATTTATATAAATAGGTGAAAATTCATTTCCTTTTTACGATGACGAATAATTAAATTAAGAGCATGACCAAACCTGATTCGTTAAGCTCGTCAAAACAACATACTGATTGATGCAACAACAGCCTAGAAATGAAAGCCCGAGTCTTGAACTATCTTAACAGACAATGTTTAATCGATGCTAATGCGTAATTCTGGTATAACTTTTATGAACCACTAACATTCTGCTTCGACCTATCAACGGTTAGCAACTCGGAAAGAGAACTCGGTGAACTGAGTTTGAATTCAGGTAAGGTTCGTTACGTTCGATTTCACATAAATACCCTTGGGAAAATATATGAATCTGTTCCTTCACCTTCCAAGTAATGGTTAAAGAGCAGGGCTGACTGGGCTTTTTTGCTTTAAAGTAGAAACCGTTATCGTTGAAGGAAAATCTGTATTCAAAACCAGTTTGAAGAGGAATAGTCTCCGGAAGCTTATATTGCACTAGATGCATTATTACTGCTACACAAATGGTATCCCTACAACCTGAATAATTCTCAAACTTTTTAGAATCGCGACCCTCTATTTATGACCACAGCTTATGGTGACACACTGAAATTTACTGGGCGAAGATATATGAAAAAATATAAAAAATATTATTTATATGAATAGGTGAAAATTCATTTCCTTTTTGCGATGACGAATGATTATGTGCATGACCAACCCTGATTCAATAGGCTCGTCAAAAGAACATACTGCTAGAAGTAGCAAGTAAAGATTCAATATAATGAAGAAAATAGTTCTGAACACTTATGAGATATAAATCACCCTGTATAGCAGTGAATACTGGACAATCAACCTACAGACGAAAATGTGGTTCTACAGAAGTATACAGAGTATTACATGAACGGAACGAGTAAGCAATGAAGAAAATGGTAACAGAAATAACATTTATTCTCAAAATAATGAAGAAACAGCTTATTTTTTAAAGACACATTTTTTTTTAAAATCATTTCACCCCGAGCAAGGCAGAAACGCCACTGATGTGCAGGGGGTTACATAAATGTAGAAAGATTAATTAGAAAAGAGTGAGGAGTTAGAAAGGAACAATAGAAAGCTGAGAAAGCAGGTGCAATGACAGATACATGGGCGGAGAGAAAGTGAAGATTATACAGGGGAGGGGAGAGAGAGCTAGAGTCCAGTGGTTAGTAGGTGAGTATTAACTTTGCTTTTAAATTTCTGGAGGTCGTAGCCGTCAGGAAAGCAAGAATACGGGAATGAGTTCCACAGGCGGGAAGTGCGAGAGAGGAAGCTGCAGGAGTAGAATTGTCGTCTGCATTTGGCTAACCTAACTGTGAATGGGTGGGACCCAGTTGCCAGTCTGGTTGCACGGGTAAACACCTGTTGAGGAGGCATCAGTGACTTAAGCTCATCCGAGCAGAAGCCATGAAAGTATTTATAGAAGAGACAGAGGGAGGCCACATAAAGGAGAGCTCGGCAAAGTAAACACTCTCAGGTAATATCAAAGGCAATACAGATAGTGTAAAACTACCAACTACCTGACGAATGTGAGAAACAATGGCGGAAAGAGTGGGTGCTAAATGCTTAGCAAAGGGACAAATGATTATAAAAGCTCTAGAGAAAGAATTCCCAAATTTTTAGAATCGCGATTATAGCTTATGGTAACCCACTGAAATTTACAGCGCAAAAAAATATGAAAGATTATTAAAAAATATCATTTATATAAATAGGTGAAAATTGATTCCCTTTTTACGATGACGAATGATTAAATTGAATGCATGACTAACTAAATGCCCATCGATACTTTACTTAGATATGGCACAAGGTTGAAAGCATGGAGCCTCAAGTGAAGACCGCACTCAATATTCAATCGCAATTGACCTCGAGCCTCTCTTGTTTGAACTGTAGTTTTTATCTTTATTGCCATTTTCACAACGTTTCGGTCGTTGTACGCTCTGGCCTTCTTCAAAATATGTCTATGATTCTGTGTTCAGATATTGTAACTATTTATACTATTTAAATCGCAAACTCAAAAGCATCTCGCTATAAGAGAGGCACCATATATCAAACAATTTTCTCCTACCATCAACCTTACACTATTTAAAAGTTGTAAGGGAGTTTTGAAAGATGCTCACACGATGCCCAGCTTCGCATATCACGGGACAGTTTTAAAGAACTGTCCATTTCAAAAGACACTGAAACACAAAATATTATTGTACAATCAAACAAGACATAACAACACCAGAAAAATAACATCCTTGAAAATATCCTGTGAAGAGGATGAAAGCGCTTGGAAAGTCGAAAATTATGGAACATTATTACATTCTTTATCTTCAGCAAAAAGAAAACAAGTAAGAATACTGGTAACATTAAATCAAAAATTAATTAATTTTTTTTAAAACGAAAAATATTTAAATGGCAGATTACAGCCCATATATATATATATATATATATATATATATATATATATATATATATATATTAATAGACAAAACTTGTCTATATTATTCAATGAAACCTGCATTAATGAAAAAATGCTGCCAAAATACACACAATTTAAATTACGTGATCCAGCAGCCCAACACACCATCACCACCTTGAAATATAAATGGAGCCTTGTGAAAAGGCAAATTGAAATAGCGAAAGAAAATCTTGACACATTATACAAGAACAAACATGACCTCTACAACAAACTGAAAGACTGTGATTTTTTGTTGTCTTTCAACGACATCACCATCAAGCATATCAGACGGTATGAACGGATCCTACACAAAATTAATAGACAAAACTTGTCTATATTATTCAATGAAACCTGCATTAATATATATATATATATATATATATATATATATATATATATATATATATATATAAACAATAGAGAGAAACTATATTTTTGTCCCTTTTGTTAATAAATTTCTAACATTGTACTAGTATTATATCGAAATCTGAAATTATTAATATGTAGAGAGAGAGTGAGAGAGAGAAAGAGAGTTGATGCGTTTTATCACTTATTATCAGCTCCACAACAAATGTGCAGATGTAGAGAGACTGAGCACGACTAACAAAGGAGGCATGCATAAAAAATAAGGGAACTTAAAGGACAAAGAACGTGCTTCTCAACAGAATGTATGAAATCCAACGATGGAACGCTCATTAGAGAAAGTGGAAATATTTTAGTAATGAGAAGAATATATAAATGATGTCTTCCACGACAAATGAAAGCAATCGACAATACACAGAGATACCGAGGACCAGAAATATTTAAATTCGAAGTGGAAGCTGCAGGGCCCAAGCTGAATACGAACAAAGCACCTGAACCAGACGGAATTGTAATAGAGATGCTTGCACCCTTAGACGTTTCGGCTAGTGAAAATTACAGAAATAATAAATGAAATCTATAACAGTGGTGAGATACCGGAAAATCTAAGCAGATCGATTTTCATCGCTCTGCCTAAGAAGCCAGGGACAAACGAATGTGAACTCCACTGAACTATAAGCTTAATGAGTCACATAACAAAACTCATCATCCGAATCCTGATGAATAGAGCACGCAGCAGAATCAGGCCAGAGACAGAATAAGAAAAGTGTCGTTTCGTCAAGGTCACTGGAACAAGGAATGCAATATTTATAATTGGAATGCTATCAGAAAGGGCAAAACAAATGGACAAGGACGTGTACCTGATTACGCAAAGGCATTCGACAAAGTACGCCACAAAAAATGATAGGAATGCTCAGCAACCTAAACATATTTTGGAAAGACATTAGAATAATCAAGAACCTCTACGAGCAGCAAACCGCCTGCATACGGCCAGAAAACGAGTTCAGCAGACATACATTTATAGGAAAGTGTGTAAGACAAGTATATATCATTTCACCGAATCTATTCAATTTGTACAGCAAGACTATTTTTAGATCCCTAGAAGTCATGCCAAAATTCATAATCGGTGGCCACAATATAAGATATGTAGATGATACAATGCTGATAGCAGACACGGAAATGAAACTACAAGACCTTCTCCAGAGAGTAGCTGAATAAAGTGGAAAGAAAGGACTACAAATAAACTGCAAGAAAACAGAATGTATGGTCATTAGTAAAAGGAGGAGCTCCAAATGCCAACTACAGGGTAGAAAATACTAAAATCAAGCAGCTACAGATATTTAAATACCTGGGAAGGCTTCTCACAAAAAACGGAAAGTGTGACACTGAGATCTGAAAGCAAATCGGTATGGCCAAAGATGCATTCCAGAAGCTGAGTAGTGTATTGAGAGACACGAAAATTTTGCTAAAAACAAAGAAGATTGCTATGTAATGTTTGTGCTTCAGTATGGCTGTGAATGCTAGACAAATATCAAGAAACTCCTTGAACAAACCGAAATGTTCTATAAAAGAATTCTGCGGGTACCAGGGACCGAGCATGTGAGCAATAGTGGAGTTTTGTGGATGATGGAAACAAAAAGGAAACTAATACTTAACATCAGGAAAAGACAGTTAAAGTTCCTGGGAAGGAAGGAGGGCCTGGAGCATCTGATACTCACAGGTCAGATAGAGGGCAAATGACAGGGGAAAGCAACGCGTAACATGGTAGGCATGGGCAAGTAGATTGCAGAGCTGGTTTTGGTTAGAGTAAAAGGAGAAAGCTTGCTAAGTGTCATTAGGTATATCGAGATGCGAGGGCCATGATCGTCTACGTCATAAAGGAACACGGCACATAGAAGACGAAGAGGAAGAAGAAGAAGAAATATTTCACATAGTATATCAATATCTGAAATGATATATATATATATATATATATATATATATATATATATATATATATACCCCGAGACTGGCGTGTGTATACACCGCATAAATATATCACGCTAAATTTTCCTTACTCCCATTCCATGTGCCTATGGCTTAGGGAGTAGGGACTCCGACTGACACCAAATTGGTCTAGTTTCTAAGGAAGTAGAAGTCTAGCCACACTGATGAGCTGTGATACAGCGAAACAGGCTTGTATGTGAATGACTAATATATATATATAAAGAGAAATTAATGCTTTTATCATTTTTAAAATTAATATCTCACATTGTGATAACAGAATATCAAAATGTGGGTTATATATATATATAGAGAGAGAGAGAGAGATAAATAGATAGAGAGAGTGAGAGAGAGAGAAAGAGAGAGAGAGATTATTTAAAGGTCATTTCCTAAGCAGTCTTGCAAATATGTCTATATTCTCATGGGGAAAACACCCTTTGGTAAAATCCTGATAAAATGCTGACACGTCATTAACCAGAAGCCCAACGGTCTACATAATCTCATAATACCTAATTATTAAGGTAACAATATACGTTGCTAGATTAGAACTTGGATCAACATTGAAACTTGGTCCGCTTTCACCTTACATATATATGAATCGGCTGATATATTTTGGCAGCTTAAAGTCCACGCTTATTTATTTTTACCCAAGGAACATGGGTAGATTTTATTTAATAAAGAAAAGTTACTTGTGAAAATTAAAATAAAAATATAGGAAATGCCAAAGAAAAAATTAAGCAAACTGGAGCAAAGAAATCTTATCTGTCCTCAACTTCCTATTTTGTGTTCAGCTACGTAGCGGTTAGGTATGACCAATTAAGACAAGTTTAGACATGCTTAATACGAAGTATGCGGGGTCTGGGTAAATTTTGACCAGCGGTCCGAGTGTACGCACTCGGTTTCCCTATATTAAAAACCGAATTGTGTCACAACACGCCACAGAGTCGGGGTGGGGGAGTAAATAATAATCCTCAGGGCAATGGTAATATTATAAGGAAACATTCGGCATTCATTGACCGAGCAGCCAGTGGTTTTCTTCGCTTCTGAGCCTTTAGTTTTTGATCAAAGTGTAGAATCAGTTATCCCCGCCCTTAATGATAATGCTAATATTAGCTGTTTCCTTATAAGGAATCGTTCGGCAGTTAAGGACCGAGCAGCCCCTACTTTTCTTAGCCTTTAGTGATAATAATAATAATAATAATAATAATAATAATAATAATAATAATAATAATGTCTATATAAGGAATCGTTCGGTATTCATTAACTGAAAAGCTAATGTCGGTTTAAATTTGTAAAATTTTTCCCCGAATAAAATTTTTGACCAGTGGAAAATGCTTTCTCGAATCCAGTCTCTGTTTATGAGTGTTACCAGTATTAATAGGGGATTCCTTCTTTGCCTTTTGTTTGGGTAAGTGTGGAACGACTGTATTCCGATTATGCCATTTCTTTCTCTTCGAGTAACATGTGCAAGCCATTTAAATTGCTGCTGTTGAAAGATCTCGGGTAGTATGGTTCTGTTACCTTGCACAGTTAATTGTTTGTGATTCTGTAATGCTAGAAGAAGAATGATCCATAGTGAGCCCTACACGTTTGAAGAATTGTTAACCATCGATCGGTGAAAGCGGTTGTATGTAACTGACAGTTTATGTTTTTCTGAACAGATTTTGTACCATGCATGCCATCCATATAAAAGTATCGATCTCACGAGATTAAAAAAAGAAATAAAAATGTTAGTTTTTCAAAATTTTTAAATTTACAATCGCTCATTAATATCTATTAAGCTAACTAAAAAATAGAAGTAAATTATGGAGGATGTTATGTGACGCATTTCAATGTCTAATTAACAAAAGTAAATAAATGGTTTTAATGATATATATATATATATATATATATATATGTGTGTGTATGTAAAGATGGTACACTAATAAGACAACATTCAAGCTAGAGAGTCTAAAAATATGATACCAAACTACATGTGCAAATTAAAATTAAAAAAAAAGATTCTTATGTAACTTGAAGTATATTAAGAAAAGCCAGACCTTACAACAGTTGATGTTTGTTGATTGTGCAAAGAAGATAAATGGGCCATAATATAATTTTCAGAACGAGAAAGGTTGCTAAACGAAAAGTCCGAAATAATGTCCAGATTAATATACATCAGAATCTACATTTTTAGCTCGTACAAAGTCGGATGAGAATATCTGTAATATTATTTCCTTAGTCTTGACTGACTTCTCCTTTATTTTAAACTTCCTGTTATGCGTTCTAAATTTTTGTCATGCGTTTAAAGCGTTCAAAGCGACGTTGGATATATATATATACACATATTTTCTAAACATATACTGTTAAATATAAGAGACAATGAATGCTTATTATGTTTAATCATGATCCGTTCTAAACGTCGTATTTTGGCTTTAATTTCAGATGAAAATAAAGACAAAAATTTCTTATTAAGTTGATTCTAAGCTTTCAGCTCACATGAGCCATCTTCGGAGAGGTTAAAGGACCTTAATATAAAACATCCACCATCAGCGACTATTTTATCTTGTGTTGAGATAAAACTTTGCTAAGCAAAGTTACCAAAAATAGCAAACGCAGTTTGTAAATTTGTGATGTGGTTCTATGACGTCACACCGCGTGAAAGCTCGAAATGATAACAGAATCATATATTTAAATGCAATGTAATGTGTTATGACCAGATTTAAATGTGATTTTATTAAGTGTGGGTTGTTTGGATTTAATGTAGATGGCCTCTACTATCTGAAGTTTCTTTTTAGCTTGTGTATGAGTGAGGATTATTGTATTGTTGACTAAAATTTGTCTGATATAACCTACATGGTTATGTTTTTCGAAGAAATATTGTTTAATTGAACTCTGATCAGAAAGGTGACAGTTAAGTCTACGGGAGAGCGTGGTTGTATCAAAACCAATATATATATATATATATATATATATATATATATATAAGAAAAATGTACGAGAAGCCGTGAAATTTTTGTTTTAAGTGCATGTTTATTGTTGTTATTATTATTCATATTACTTGCTTTTTGCATGATATATTAAGTGTCCATAATAGTATTTGTGTCGCTTCATGTTTTTTGAATCTAAAGTTGACTCTCTTTAGGCAAATAAACTTGCAACTTTACATATCGAAATCCGTTTGTTTTTCTGATGGCCAAAGTATTGTGTATATATAGATAAGTAATGAGCAGGTCAGAACGTTCATATGCGTGCGTGTTGATTTTTTAAGTCTCGCACATGAAGTCTCTTCCGTCACCTTTCGTTCTTCAGTTTGTTTATTTTAAAGGGTTTCAGCATCCTCGTGGCTCTCCAGTCGCCACGTAGACCGGTTCTGAACGTGAGGTTCAAGCGAGTTGTCCCCTTGTTTCAGGTAGTGCCTCAATATATCCTTGTAGCGTTTCCGTTGGCCACCTCTATTACGTCGACCTGTCTGTAATTCTCCAAAGAAGATATTCTTTGGAATCCTTACATCAGGCATTCGCATGCAATGTCTAGTCCAACGTAGTTGGTTTTCATAAGGGCCTTAATGCTTATAGATCCAGCAACTTCGAGTACTGATGAGTTTGTTTGTCTCTCTTCCCAGCTCATGTTCAAGATGCGTTTAAGGCTTCTAATATTAATTTTTTCAATGTTTTTGAGGTGTCGTTGGTAAATAACACAAGTCTCACAGCTGAACAAAAGTGTAGGAATGATCACTGCATTATAAGCCTTCATTTTGGTTTTAATTGTGAAGTTACAGTTGTCAAAAACGCTTCTGAGTTTTTAAAGCTATACATTTCAGTCTGTGTTGGGCTTCGCCATCCAGATTTCCTTTCTTGTTAAAAGTGCTAGCAACGTAGCAGAAATGCTCAACCTGTTCTAGGGTTTAGCCATTAAAAAGGAAAATGAGTGCCCTTGTTCATGTGCTGGTTGAAAAAAGAAGTTTTGTCTTCGGTTTATTTATGGTCAAACCATGCTACTGGTAGGCTTCATAACAAAGGTTCAGTGCAGCCTGAAAATCTTTGCAGTCGTCAACATATTGCAGGTCGTTAATGTGCATGAAAAAGACTTTACTTGATGCCTTGAGACATGCTAAGTTGAAAAGGCCGCCGTCAAAACGGTATTTGATTGCAACACCTGGGAGTAAGGATTCAAGGGTCAAAATTGAGACCTTTAGAAGATAAATGTCAAAGATAGTAGGTGCAATCGCACAACCTTGTTTCACATCTGCACGGATACGGAAAGTAACTGATTCAGAACCATGACAGATTACTGACACAGCCATCCAATCAGGAAGCAGCCTTAAAATGGACACAAACTTTTTTTGAGTAGAAAATACGTTTAAGAATCTGCTAGTTTAGTGAATGAAAGATTTTGATCAGGTTGATGAAAGCAATATGGTGATCTTTTAGCTGTTTAGCACCTTTCTTTTGAATTTGGAGAGCTGCAAAGATCTTATCTGTTTTACCCCTGTTGGGGAGAAAACTACACTGAAATTCAGGAAGAATTTCCTTTGAGTGGGAAGCTAAGCGGTTTGGTAATATTCTAGCAATGATTTTGCCAGTAATTTATGGAAAAGATATACAGCAGTAATTTTTGCATTCAGATTTATCATCTTTTTTTAAATATAATGACAATCAAGGCCTTTTTTTTAGTTCATCAAAAATAGTTGCTTCACTCCAGATTCGCGGGATAAGTTCCAGCATTCTGAATTTTAATAGAGCACCAACGGACTTGTATATCGCTTCGAGGCTTACAGCATATCACGTAGAATACACCGGTTCTCGTTCGATTACCGAAGTTAACAAACGTTGAGCCTGGTCAGTACTTAGATGGGTGACCGCTTGGAAATACCAGGCGCTGTAAGCATTCAGTGACAGATGTGCGTTGTGGTGCAGTGGATATCGGCTTGGAAAGAGAAATCGGTGAGCCGAGTTCGAATTCCAGTTCAGTACCCTGTATTCACTTAAGCACTGGTACCCTTGGGAAAGGTATTAATCCGTCACTACCCTCCAGTTATGGGTTAAATAACAGGATGGGACCTGGAGGCAACCCATCTAGTGTTGGTGTCACAATAAAAACACCCTTGGTAGCCCTGTCGAAGCATCAAGTATTCAGCTATTTGACAAGATTATGAATTTCGCTACAAACTGCGCCAGGGTTCCAAATGCACAAGGAATACTGGAGGTGTGTAGTGGGTTCTATTTCGCCCAAGGCCGCAAGACGACGACACTGCGAGGATACCATCAGGACATGTTACTTTGTTATTTTTCAGATGGTTTATAGCGACCTCAAGTTCATTTATATTTGGATTAGCAGTTGCTCGGGTGTAATGAAAACTTATATATATATATTATCGATTTTCTGCACTATTGTAAGAACTGCAACCTTGAAACTTCTGAATATCGTTTCTTATGTCTTTGTCTATGAGTGTATCAAATTTGATTAAAGTCGGACCACTCCTTTTATAACCCAATTTTTTCGATTATCGATATTTATCGGGGTACCTCGACACAAAACCTAGCTAAGAACACTCGCAGACGCTTATAGTACAACTGTGTAATGGTTCAGCCATTTCGGAGTCTATAGGTAACGGATACACACACACACACACACACACACACACACACAGACAAAGTTCCATTTATAAATAAGTTTAGATGTTCAGCCACAGTCATATTTTCACTATTTTGCGTTATCTCAAATATTGTTTCTTCTGTTACGGTAGACACTCTCGGTTCAGGAAGGTTTCAAAGTATTCTTTCCATCGTTCTCTGACCCCATCGCTGGTTTGTATTAGGCAATTACCATCTGTTGAAGTGGAAAACCTCGTTTTAGTGGGTTGAATGGTTCTTTCGGTGGCTTGAAAGTATGAATGAGAATCGTGGTAGTCAGCATATCCTTGTATCTAACGTGATTTCTTATTCCACAACCATCCTTCTTCTGTTGTCTATGTGCGCTTTTGGACACGTGCCTTCAGGTTCAAGAACTCCTGGTGTTTGCTTTCAGAGTTTCGATCACCCTGCTGCTGTAGGAAGCTAAGCACTTGCGATCAATAATTGATACAAATCATCATTTCATCAAACTTGTCTTGATGTACACGTTTTTAATACTTGCTACTGCACATTTAAACATACCGTCCTTAAGCGAATTCCTCTGATCCTCAATGGTTTCTTCAGAAACTAAGCTAAGATGAGATTTTCCTAGAGGTCATTTTACATGGTTGGAATTTTGAGCTTATTGACATTAAATTTCTTACTAGTCGTCTTGCTTCTTTGGGGTGTCTCCGCGGTAAATGCAAGTTCATTGCTGAGACAACTAATTGATGATCAGTCCAGCAATAATCTGTTCCTCGCATTACACGGGTAAACAGAACATCTTTGCGGTCAATTGCTTGTACGATGTTGTAGTCAATTAGGAACCAATGCTTGTACATAGGGTGCATTCAAGTCGTCTTGTATTTATTTTTCTGGCAAAAGAAAATATTTGTAACTGCGAGATGGTGCTCAGATCACTCTGTCATCAGTGATACTCCATTTGAGTTATCCTTCTTAACACCCTATTTTCCAATAACTCAATTCCTGAAGCATCCCTTCCCACACAGGCGTTAAACCGCCTATAAAGATCAGCTTGTCTATCTTGCCGACAGATTTCAGAAAAGCATCTAAGTCGGAGTAACATTTTTGTTTGACTGTCATCCACTAGCGTCGTTGGTGTATAGGCACTCACCAGGGTGGTGTGGTTCTTTCGTGTCAGTTCCACTCGTAGAGCCATAAGTCGTTCATTGAAGGTTATTCAGATTAGGAACCAGATCATTCTTTATTGGAAATCCAATACTATGTATTCTGCGTAGGCGCTTCCAGTAAAAGGTATGGCCTTCTTCTTCTCGTAGCTGGTCATCTCTATGCAGTTGAGTTTCGCTGATAGCAGCAATGTCGACATTTATCTGAACAAGTTCATATGTCACAAAAGCCGTTCTTCGTTCAGAATGATTTAAGGTTTCATTATCCATTAGCGTTCTAACATTCCATGTTGCAAAGTTAACTCGTTTTTGGGTTGTTGTTGTTGTTGTTGTTATTTTTTTTCTTACTTTTTGTACCGCTGGTGGTGTCCAGCCGGGCAGGGTAACCCGCTCAGGTTTGAAACAGGATAGGCTATTTTTAAGGACACCTTTTCTAGCCTCCCACTTCTTCGTCATGAGGTGAGAAGAGCGGATCCTAAAAAGAGCTGCTTAGTCTTATTTGCAGATACCGAAGATTGATTCCATCCAAGTCCAATCACTGTTAAGATCATCACACATCTAACACCTGACGTGCAGTTTCGTGACTATGGGCTTCCAAGCGCAATACTATGTCCCACCTCGCCACGCCTCCAGCGCCGTTGGATTTCCAGACAAGCTGGCGTGAATGTGCGTGATTCATTTTTTTTTACCGTAAAACACCTGATGCTCCTTTAAAGAACCGCACGTTTGACAGCCGGAAAACTGAATTCAGTAACATGAGTTCTACTGGACGGCTGAAGAATATAGTTCCACTACGCCCAAATGCGTTCCGCAGCCACACTCATAACCCTGAGACGGGACCCTTACAGGTGCTACTATCCCGGATCAGAGTGGACTTGGGAAGGGTGTCAGTTGGTTCCACGTTCCCCAAAACTACAGAAATTCCTAACTGTAATATTGTCATCGGATGTAGTATAGCGTCTTACCCAAGAAGTTTGTGATGGTACCATTGTGATGTTCTCACTTGTCGGGTTTTTTTAAGCAGATAGATTAAAAAAAAGCCCTGAAAAGTGAATCATTGGAATGATGCTTCCACGAAAATTACTATAACTCTTCTCAAGTAAGTGACAAACTTCTCGACAAATTAAACTTATTAAAGCTCTGTTTCTACATATATATATATATATATATATATATATAAAAGCTATCTCTCTCTCTCTATATATATATATATATATATATATATATATATATTTCAGAGATATAAATCTCTCTCTTCCCCCATATATATATATATATATATATATATATATATATATATATCTTAAAAGAAATAAATTCCATTTGTAACAAAACGTAAAAAAAGATATGGATATTGAAAAAATTTAAGGGAAAAGATTTAAATCATTATTCTCGTCCGTATTTAATGAAAGATATTTGAATGAAAGTTTGTTGAACAAATATATATATGAAAAAACAGTATCTACTCTAGCATCTACGCATCGTTCATTCAGTAATGAATTAGAACACTCTCAGCTATTGTCGTATGAATACATGGTATATCACACGCTTATAGTCTGCCACCTTCTACCGAGCACCCATAGCTCAGAGGTAGACATCTGATTGCCTCCTTCTACCGAGCACAATAGCTCAGTGGTAGAACCGCCGACTGACGCCAGTTCGGTTGGGTATCAATCCTTGGTACAAAAACAATCGGCTGTCTAACCGTACTGATTAGCTGTGATATATCGAAACAGATGTGCCTGCGGATAACTATATATATATATAATAATAACAAGACCGACTCTGTAAGTATCTAAATCCTAAAATTATACGAAAATAAACTTTGAGGACAACAAATAACAGACAGAATCTAACTCCGTTATTGTCCGTCGCTATAAGGCGTTGGACAAGAGGGGGAAAAAAAGAAAACTGCGGAATACAGACAATACATACAATATCCCGTAGTAAAGAAAAAAAAACCCAAACGGAACCAACCACAAAGAAAGAAAAAGTGCTCGATACAGAACTAACCAAAGCGGAATAACAAAGAGGAAGCAATGTAGAGCAAAGACACGTAAAAAAATCACAAGATCGCCAAAACCTACCGCGGTTTCACACAACGGCCCTGACGAGCCGTTGTGTGAAACCGCGGTAGGTTTTGGCGATCTTGTGATTGTTTTACGTATATATATATATATATCACAAATTTAGTACTGGTTTTAATAATTTAGTGTGCGATTTAATATAACCGAGTTTTAAATCATAAAACTAATATAGAATACACACTTTATCCCTCATCTGATTTTCATGCCCATCGCAGTCTTCAAACGCAGAATTGAGGTACTCAGTTGGCAGTCTCAATTCAGCACGTGAATATTGCCTTATGCGTGAAACCTAGAGTCATGCTACCGTTGAGAACACCGTTTTGATCATCGAGGCTAGCTTTCTTATCGGCCGAGAAATTAAACAAAAAGAGAGAATATCTGGTATTTTTTTTATTATGGTTGGGCCAGTTTTCCTTGGTCAAACACGTGTCACGTGTATTAAAACCGTAGAGAGTTCTATAGGTTGCTCGAAAAATTTGAATGCAACGTCAATTCCAATATCTTGCCCACTAGACTTCAGTCCTTCGCTCGGCCTTTCCCCATCACCTGGTGTATCTTGTTCTTTTCCTTTCTCACTTTAACCTCGCAACTGTCTTCACACTGGTATTCCCATCCTTCTCTTACCCTTTCTCTGGCACCCCCAGTAACTGGTTCGTCTTTCTCTACTCTCTCCCACTGCTTAAGCTTTTACTCTTATTTTATGTAGCCCCTGTGCACCAGTGGCGGTACCGCCTTGATTGGGGTGAAACAATTAAAAAAATGTTTGTAAAGATTGCTTTATGTCAAAGTGGGCATCGGATGGTAATATATATTCGTAATTGTGTCTGTATGTCTGCATAGTGGGAG
This sequence comes from Ascarosepion bandense, assembly GCA_037127315.1. NCBI lineage: Eukaryota > Metazoa > Mollusca > Cephalopoda > Sepiida > Sepiidae > Ascarosepion > Ascarosepion bandense. Next base: position 2,358,748 of record JBBBDQ010000221.1, read on the forward strand.
TTCCGCAGTCAGCCAGCTCAATGACGTACTACATGATTTTAATTAATGGCTGATCTCCGTATTCTTTTTATTAAATAAATTTAAGAATAGATTCTTTAAGAATGGATTCAAAGAAAGATGACGATGCAATGTGAGTGTTTTTATAGTTGGTAATAATGTTATTTAGTTTTCACTGTATTTCCTCTTTAAAGAATTATGTTGCTTTTTTTTAACAAGAGAGATGGTTTGACTAAGAATCACTTGTGTTCCTATAATGCGGGTTTTAGATCCCCTATTGTCTTACTAACATGAACATTTTACATTTTAAACATATATTTTGATAATTCCCGATTGGTCTTCGGCTTATTTATCTTACTAATTATAATTCACAGTCTTGGTGTGATGGTTACGATCCTAGAAAAGTTTGTTTGCGAGTTTAGTAAAAAGAATGTTGGATAACAAGATTATGAATTTTGTGTAATTTTTGTTAGAATTGTTATTTGTTATGTCTGGGTTTTTAGGCTTTTTTTTTCTTTTTTTTTTTGCCACGTATATTTTGTAAACTTGTGATTTAGCGTTGAGGATAAAATGGTGTGAGAAGTAGAGAAGTTTGAATGTTTTCTCAATATATTTCTCTTGTTCATTTAAGTATTCCGGTCTTACGGACGCCGGCGAGGTATTTATGTAAAATTAATATTTCTAATCACGAAACTCATCAACTCGGCACATGGAATCTCTGCAATCAGCTTAAATTTAATGCTAAACTCAATCAATATATGATAGGTAAACAGAATTCTTAGAATGAGCAGTAATATTATCGATAGACGTATTCATCATCAGATTTATTCACATCTTGTTTTCCGTGATCGCCTTCATTGATATGTGTACGTGTGTCGGTGTTGGTTTTTGGCGGGAAATCTTGAAAGATCAGGTGTCTTTCTGTACATACCCAGACAAAGGAACAAATGCAATTTAAAACTGTTAGTTATAATAGGGACGCAGAATCACTGAGACTGCTGTCCAGTGTCAGTGGAAATATCATAATCATTGTCGCTGTCACTTCATTTATGTAAGCGATTCGTTACGAGTTCGATTCTCGAAGGATTTCCTCAAAAAATAGTTGTTTAAAAGTATAAAAAAAACTATTGATACAGCAACAAAAATCAAAGTGGCTAAAATGAACTGTAAATGCAATTATATCAGGAGGGACATATCCATTCGTTTTCGTCATAATTTCACGGAATATATAAAGATATCGGCAATATAGAGGATGCGATAAGTACATTGTTGTCATAATCGTTTCTCCACAAGGCAGTACTGCCGCTCCTGGGCATATATATATATATATATATATATATATATATATATATATATATATATATAGTGTATCGAAGCAGCAGATAATTTTCTAAACATATACTGTTAAAAATAATATGGGGTGTTTGGATTTAATGTAGACTTACCTGTCACCTATCTGATCAGAGTACAATTAAACAACATTTTTTAGAAAAACATAGGCTATGTAGGTAATATCAGAGAGATTTTAGTCAACAATACAATAATCCTCACTCATACACACAGTAAAAAGAAACTTCAGATATTGGAGGGCATCTACATTAAATCCAAACGACCCACACTTAAAAAGATCACGTTTAAATCTGACCATAACACATTATATTGCATTTAAATATATGGTTCTGTTATCATTTCAAGCTCTCACGCGGTGTGACGTCATATAACCGTATTTCAAATTTACGAACTGCGTTTGCTATTTTTGGTAACTGTTATCGTTGCTTAGCAATGTTTTATGACAACACAAGATAAAATAGTCGCTGATGGTGGATGTTTTATATTAAGGTCCTTTAACCTCTCCGAAGATGATCATGTGAGCTGAAAGCTTAGAATCAACGTAATAAGAAATTTTCCAAATGTTGGAAAATTTTTGTCTTTATTTTCATCTGAAATTGAAGACAAAAATACGATGTTTGGAACGGCTCATGATTAAAAATAATAGGCATTCATTGTCTCATATATTTAACAATATATATATATATATGTGTGTGTGTGTGTGTGTGTGTGTGTGTAACAGATATTTTCATACTAATATTTTTTAGTCGTCTAATCAGTTTCTTGATGTTGAAATGACATTCATCAAGATGACGCCGTAGTGTTTTAAACCAAAGTAATTTCTACCTTACCTTATATATATATATACATATATATATATGCATATATATATATGAGTTTGTGTGTGTGTGTGTATACCGCGTATCAATTTATTAAAGAGGTGACGCTTTCCATCCTAACCAAAAATCTACTGAACAGAATTATCATAGAATGATGACTATATATATATATATATATATATATATATATATATATATATATATATGCACCTACACTGTAAAAATTGTAAGATTCTAAAAAGTATATATATAGGCAATATATATAATAGGGAAACAGTTATAAAAAACAAACAGTAAGCATAAAATGTGTTGTATTGATTATACAAGTATATTAAGTGCAAAAATATCGATCCTTTAAATGTTCAAACATTTTTACCCTGTCATTTACTCACCCTTCTTTACGTGTACGATATTCATTATTATTATTTTTAATATTTTTATTGTTATTCATAGTAAAAAATTCTCGATTATTATAAACATCGTTGTGTATTTAAATGTCTCTCTCTCTCTCTCTCTCTATATATATATATATATATATATATATTCCTCATGTCACGTTAATGGAGATAGAAACAATAGTGATGCAGCGTCAGTTCAGTTCGTTTTCTCTACTACAAATTGCCTCATGTTCGCTCTTTAACTGTGCCTTAGTATATATATATATATATATATATATATATATATATGTAACTCAAACATTTCATAACATACAAATATATATACTAATCATCCACATACAAGCCTGTTTCGCTGTATCACTGCGCATCAGTGGGACAGAAACTCGACTGATTTGATTTCAGTTGGAGTCGCTACCCCACTAGGACATAGCCGCATTGGATCAGAGAAGGGAAATTCTAACGTCTTGTATATGATTTTTTGGATTCTTTAATACCGACGTAATCTAAAATTCTTTTGTTTTTTTTAATCATATCACCCCGAGAAGGCGATAACGCCACTGATGAGCAGGGGGCTACGTAAGAGCAAAAAGATTAGAAAAGAGAAAGCCGGAAACCACATCCTAAACAGGGGACAAGGGATGAGCCTCTTCACCTGTTCAATAGACGTGGGTGGAGTGTGAACCGGGTTACATCAAGATAGTAGTGCCAAATAAAGGTATTTTGGCTCCAGGGTTTTTTTTATTGGAATATTGGGGTGTAGGTAGGGCGTCGATAAATTTAGTAAAACAAAATTTGTCACGTTACCTAAAAAGATTCATACCGACTTCGAAGTTTTGTGAGGACACCGTTATGATACCTTCACTCATCGGAGCTGGGTTTTTATAGGCCGTATTTAATTCTTATTCTATAATCAAGCCTTGAATCGCTTTCTCTGTCTCTTTTGTATCTATGTCTGGACGTCAAATTGTTAATTTTGTTTCTTTCTTAAATTCCCCCATTTTTAGGCATACTTCCTGTGTATGGATATGTTTTCCGGCTCCTTCCGGTATGTGAATTTTTGTACAATATCAGAAATTAAATATTACTTTTTTATCGTTGCTGATGAAGTGGGATTGTTCTCGCTGAAATAACTATACAACGTATGTAGAATTCAATTTTGTTAATATTATATATATATATATATATATATATATCCAGGTAAAGAGGACCCAGGGTTTTACAATTCTGAGTTCTCCGGCATTTACTATTTATAAAAAGTGCTCAATACTGTATAATATTCTATAGTATAATACAATCATATAATAATTAATTAAAAATATATTGCACGGAAAGTTCTATGTTTTGAGATTTCTATCTCGTCATCAGGCAATGTTAGATGTTAGTTGTGAAAATGATTTATATATATATATATATATATATATATATATATATATATTGTAACAAAGTTATGGAACTCGTAGGTTTTTTAACCTGCTGTTCATGCATTTACTTTTATAAAGCGTGCTCGATACAAACGTAGAGCATTATATTGTAATGGTTGTTACAATGGTTTAAAAATTCATAGTATCACTATACAAAAGTTTTCGCGTTTCGAAGCTACCTTTACGTTAATATAAATTAACAAAACTAACTTACACCATACCCTCCTCTAAAGCAAATAGCAGCACCTCAAGAACCATGAACGAACGACTAGACCATTCTAAAATCTCACACCACATATATCATTAACAACTACGCCACTTCCACTACATCCAGACAAGATAAATAAGAAACCTGTCTTAAACTGAGCGACCTCTCCTAAGCCATATCTCTAAGACTACAATACGTCCGACAGAATCAGAATAAGCTCCCAACCCCACTTTCACTTAAACTGCATATCACCACAAATAAACCATTTTTCACCATTTAATTTTCATTTCAACTTCGTCACCGGATGAGAAGCACCTAAATGTGGCTTCGAAACGCGAAAATTTTTGTGTAGTGATACTATCAATTTATAAACCATTGTAACAACAATTACAATATATATATATATATATATATATATATATATATATATATATATATATATATATATATATATTCCTTACCGGTTACATGACTGGATCTTACGCATAAGGAAATTTTCAGGTGCTCAATTGAGACTTTTAATTGAGAATCTCAGATTACGATGGGCCTGTAACTCAGTTGACAGAGAAAATGCGCAATGATTATTAGTATATGATTTAAAGCTTTGCTATATTAAATCGAGCACTATTTTATTAAAACTAGTACTAACTTTGTGATATATAAATAATTGATATATACTTGGGCAGTAACTTTTCTTTCAAACATATTTCATTAAATACGGCTGACAAAGAAAATTTAATTGATTTTTTATTAATTTTTTTCAGTATCTTAACATTTCTTCCCTTTTTTGTTACCTACAAAATTTCTTTCTTTTAAAAAATAGAGAAAATCATTTGTTGATGCAATGCTATAATTGTTGAGGGTATTATGGTATGGCCAAGATTCGACCTGATTCAAACGAAAACCGAAATCGTAATACTGTACAAATGCATCAAATAGAAAAGCTAATTAAGGTGCTCCTAAATTAGAAAAGCGAATGGTTCGAAAAGGGTTTTATACACATCAAACACAATAATCTCTTCGCAAAGCTTATATAGAAAGATGAATAACATATATCATATTTTTTATTATTATACATCACGCTCATAAGTAAATTAAAATCCGACATTAGATAGCCATAATGTGTTGATATACCGTTAACCAAACAAAACAAGCACTCAAAAATTTTTCTATGTATTTTAACGGTTGACTTCTGTTGGATTTGAAATTTGAAATTTGGTTTACCGATGAGTACACCGCCCAGTGGAATACTGGCATATCACTTCAAAGAACTTTTAGAATTTGGCCCACTCTGTTTTACAAAAGAAAATAATAGATTCTTTTTTTTTTAATCCAAATGGTATAAAAAACGAATTGAAAGTATACTGATCTCAGAATTCAGAAAGGGCGAAAATATGCGTCGTACTATGCGGTAGACAAACTATCAGCGACCTACTAGAGGTGGACTAAAATTGTCTCATTATCGCCACTTTTTTTCGGGTATTACTCCAGTAATGTCTTGTCCGATCACCAAGGTTATGCTACGTCGAGTCTTGTCTTTACCAAGATGGTTGACCGCTTGGGAACACAAGATGCTGTCAGGTTTGCTGCATTTTACTGGGCTTTATCTCATTGGATTAGTTTCATGTATTGTTTTTTTTCTAAAATATAGTATATTATTTGCAATCTATATATTGCTTATATTTATGAGTTTACGGTGGCATTTTACATGGTATTTCTTTTTAGTTTTCGATTTTTAAGCAACGTGCCAAAATTTTATTTTTGTGTCTGCATTTTGAGATAAGCTCTGATTGTTTATTTAGCAATTTGCCAATGTACTTCGGATGTCGAAAAAAGCATAAGAGAAGAATGGGAATCCAAGATATAGAATTGATATTACATTTAAACTTTTAGAGATTTTAGCTTTAATGGAAGCAAGCAATCGGAAATGAGTTCTGAAATCAGAAATGCAAGAATAGAAACTACTAGAGTAGAAGATGAGGTTATATTCAGTTATTTCATAGGTGAAACAGAGGGACCTAGATACAACTCTCGTCAGTCAGTCAGTCAGGTAAAGAGCCATGACTGACTGGGTAGATTTCCCACAGTAGATTGCCATTACTTTCTGCTGTAGACTGGTTACCAGCCAAGGCTATAGAACCCAATCTGTCCTGTTATTTATCCCATAACTGGAGGAAAGAGACGGATTAATACCTTTCCCAAGGATATTTGCAGGTAAGTAAATGCAATAAATTCAACTGGTATTCGAACTCGGCTCCTCGATTTGTCGTTTTGAGTCGATATCCACTGCACCACAACGAACATCCAAATCTATTAGCATGCGTAAATAGATTTGGTCGGGGCACCAGAGACAAAATGAAACTACTTTTAGAAAAGGAAAATCTGGACTTGTGAAAATTCTTGCGTAAGAAGACACTCTCTTTTGCGTTGTTGTATTGCGTAGGAATTTGCTTCAACTGCATCACATTGGAAATAAATCAAAGAACCTACTTACAAATGTGTCTCCATATTATGCATGACATAGAACTCAAACTTCCCTAAGATATAAAACTCAAATCAATTTACACAAAGATTTAAATATCCTGTTAAAGAATTCATTTACCCAACGATAGAAAACGCGTCGTAAAAAAAGAAGTGGTTTATTTAAGAATTTTTCTTGCCATGGGATGTGTAAAATTTCTGACGAGATACGGAAAACACTGCAGTTTTTTAACTGATAAACAGACTTATTTATCTAATGAAAGCTTCTCGACAGCATAGACATTGAATAATGGGAAACCACGTCACATGTGTGAGAAAGTAACTGAAGGCGAGCTCTCAAATCAGGAAGGATTATATCACAGATCCTTCTTTAGGTTTTGCCAAGAACCTCAAGATGAATAGCTGCAACACCTAACCAGATATATCAACAGTATTCAATGCACGGACGAATTGTAGATTTACAAATTTGCAAGATTGATTCTGAAAAGAAAAACTTTCTGACCCAACCTTACTAGCTTTGTCTGGTGATCTTGGAACATTATTGTAGCAATTTTTTCTCCAGTTAGTGTTTATAGCTTTTAGATTTATTGTTTTGATTATTTCTGATGTTTCTTTCCTTATTTTACATGATATTTTTGTGCAATTTGTTTTCAATTTCCCATATATGTTTAGAAAGTGTTGTTCTGTTCGCGTATCTACTGTTTGTAAATGATGTCATTTTTCGTAGTTTCGCTATTTTTAAATACATTCAGTTACTTTTATCTGTGACCTTTCCCCGTTATGTACTGATTTAACAGTAACTTGATATATATTGTTTTGCGGGTAATTGTCAAATAATTTAGATTCACGTTTTGCACGGCTGTTAAAGGTGGGTTTTATGTTTTGTAGGTAGTTTGTTGGTTATTTATTTATTTATTTGTTTATTTTCATTTCTTTTACTAGAGTTTTCTTTATTTATCTTTCTTTTTGGGTGTTCCTGCCTGTTTTATCTATGCTTTCAATCTTTTTTCTTTCTTTTTTAAAACATCAACCTTCTTTCTTTATGTCTATGTATTTGCTTGTTTTTCTGTTTTTCATTTGGCCTCCAAGCTTTTCTTTTTCTTTTAATATTTTTTTTATTCTTTTTACCTTCTCCTTGCTACTCTCTTTTTAATTTCTTTCTTTTTTAATTGCTTCTTTTTTGCTTTTCTTTCTTTTTTACTTTATTCGTTTTCTTTGTTTTGCTTTCTTTTTTTTTTTTTTTGTCTTTTCAATTAGTTCTTGTTTTCTTACGCCAAACATAGTTTTACCCTTCCTTTATTTTTTCTTTGTACCACCTTCTAGCTTATTTTCTTTCTTTCTTTCTTTCTTTCTTTCTTTCTTTCTTTAGCCGTAATCTTCTTTCTTTCTTTCTCACTTTCTTTCTTTCTTTCTTTCTTTTTCTTTTTAATGATTTCTTTTTTACACTGCTAATGCTTCTTTTATTCTTCTTTCTTTCCTTCTTTCTTTTTTCTTTCTTTCTTTTTTCTTTCTTTTCTTCTTTCCTTGGTCGTAATCTTCTTTCTTTCTCTCTCACTTTCTTTCTTTCTTTAGCCGCAATCTTCTTTCTTTCTTTCTTTCTTTAGCTGTAATCTTTCTTTCTTTCTTTCGCTGTAATCTATTTTTCTTTTCTTCTTTCTTTCTTTTTTCTTTCTGCCTTTCTTGTTTCTTTTTAATGATTTCTTTTTTACACTCCTAATACTTCTTTCTTTCTTTCTTTCTTTTTCTTTCTTTCTTTTTTCTTTCTTTTTTCTATCTTTCTTTCTTTAGCCGTGATCTTCTTTCTTTCTGTCCTTGTGTCTTTCTTTCTTTCTTTAGCTGTAATCTTCTTTCTTTCTTTTTCTTTCTTTCGCCGTAATTTTTCTTTTTTTTTTCTTTCTTTTTTCTATTTTCACTTCCCCCCTACTCTTTCTTTCTACTTTTCTACTTCCTTTTCATCTTTCTTTTCGCCTCATCCAACCTGCACGTCTCTCCTCTCACACTTATTTCACTTCTTTCACTCATGGATTTCTTTTTTCTGCGGAACACTTTTCTGTTTCTATTCTTTTTTATCTCTTCACGCGTACAATTTTTTCCTTCCCCTCCTCCTATTCCCACTCTCTCCCCCTCTCTCTTTGTCTCTCTCGCCCTCTCTCTTGCTTTTACCATTCGTTTCTCTCCTCTTTCTCTCTAGTTATTTATTATCTGTCTTTTTATTGTTTGATATTTTTCAATTTCTTTCTATTTTTGTGCAATCTTCCTTACACATATCCGTTTGGATATTTACGTCCATAGATTTCTGTCCTAGGCCGCCCCAATGAGGTGTAATGGTTAGCAATCTTATTTTGCTATAATTATTAGTAGTGAATTCGATCCTCACTGAGTACACCAATCTTTTGGTCTTGTTCCGCTTTCAAGCTGTGTTTAGAAAATCACCTTCTTTTTCATCTCTTCTTATTTTCAGTCTTTTTTGCTTTTTTAATTTTTAATATATTTTTTTTCATTTTTAACCATCCCCAACTACAGCCGCTGTACATTCTTCTCCGGGCATTTTTTTTTTTGTTTTTTTTTTACAGTTCTACGTATTTTATAACTTCCTTCATTGATTCAACTCCCAGTTCTATTGCCGAGACGCAAGCTCCTGTTTTCTGCGCCGAATCATATTTTTTTATTTTTTTTTTTTGCGGGTTTGTCTTTTTCTTCATCCCATTTTTATGAATGTTCCTTCACTTTTGAAAATTCTTTACCATTTTATACCTGGTTCTTTCGAATTGTTTTTCTTACCCCTAATATATTTTCCCGATCATTTTTGTTTTCAGTATCTTTTTTATGAGATATGTACGCAGCGAGACAAAAAAAAAAAAAACGCGCAAAAACGCGAAAGTCAATATGTATATGCAGACACAACCAGAAACATAAATATATATATGCATGTGTATATATATATATATATATATATATATATATATATATATGCATGTATGTATAAGAAAGAAACAAATATACATACACACAAACACACAAACACACAAACACACACACACACACACACACACATATATGCATATATATTGTTAAATATAACAGACAATGAATATCTATTATGTTTATTCATGACATGTTCTAAACAACGTATTTTGGCATTAATTTTAGGTGTAAATAAACACAAACATGGTCCCAAATTTGGATATTTTTTATTATTCTGGTTCTAAGCTTTCGTCTCACATGAGCCATTTTTAAAGAGATGTCAGGTACGTTAACATAAAGACATCCACCATCAAAGATGATTTTATCATGTGTTGACATAAAACATTGTTATTCAACGATAAGAGTTACCGAATAGCAGACGCAGGTTGTAAATTTGTAATGCGGTTCTATGCCGTCACACGTGTGAGAGACTGAAATATTAATGGAACCATGTCTAAATGCAATTTAATGTATTGTGACTAGATTGAAATGTGATTTTATTAAGTGTGGGTTGATTTGATTTAATGTAGATGGCCTCCAATACGTGAAGATTCTTACTGTAAAAGAACCTGTAACCTCTCTGAAGATGGATCATGTGAGCCGAAAGCTTAGAACCAGCATAATTAAAAATATCCAAATGTTGGAGAACTTTTGTCTTTATTTACACCTTAGATTAAAGCCAAAATACTATGTTTAGAGCGGCTCATTATTAAACATAATAAACATTCATTGTCTGTTCTATCTAACGATATTTGTTTAGAAAAATATATATAGTTTCGTGAATTAGTATGTATACATATAAGGGTCCACATATAATTCAGGTATTAATAAAACAACGCTGAATGTAGTATGAACAGAGTGATTTTATAAATATATAATAATAAATATATATATTGTTCTACCACGATGGTACGACTCGGAATTTCATGCTTTATGCTATCATTAGGTGCATATTACAAGCTGATAGTTTAATAAATTTGAATTTTAATTCACTCGATCTTCATAGTACTTAAATTTTATAAAGTTACTTTGCTGCTTTTAGATAACAAAAGTAAAAATTTCAATATACCAAGAAGACATCTAGATAACAAATTAAAAGTAAAGTTCTAAAAGTAAAATTATAAAATTAAATTTTTTAAAAATATTAAAATGCCGGAAGACGAAATCAAAGATGCGTAATCTATAATTATTAATATTATTTGTGGGGAGAAAGAAAGAAAGAAAGAAAGAAAGAAAGAAAGAAAGAAAGTGAGTAAGAAAGAGACAAATGTATAGAGAAATCTGTATCAATCAGGGTCTAAGAATTTAATTCTTTTTCTCAATGGTAGCAAGTGGTCATTTAATAACTTTTCTTTTTGTTAAGTAGATTAGGGTTATTTATATGGTTTAAAACTTTCACCTTTTAGAAAAACCTGTTATTTTAAACTATGGCTGGCCTCTTGTATCCGAGGATGCCTCTCTACAAAGATGTCTAGCTAATCCCCAATGCAGACCCTTACTCAGGCACACTTGTGTTTGTTCAATACTCACAGAATGGTTTATACTGCAACTATACTAAGCGGACATCAGTTACAGGCGAAAACAACAGTTTGAACAAGACACTCTAATCCTTGATCACGAGGGCTTCTGTTTTCAAGCTATCACCACCATCGATACATAGATAGATCCTTGTTCAAAATGATTTAAACAAAAAATATTTTTCCTAGGATATTTCACACTTTTACTGATCACGTATATGTCGTCTTTTTGCGTTGTTTTTCCTTTCCGGTTACATTCTCCTTTACATTTTAGATAGATAGATAGATAGATAGATAGATAGATAGATAGATAGATAGATAGATCCTTGTGCAAATAAATTTAAACAAAAATAATATTTTCCTAGGATATTTCACACTTTCGCTGATCACGTATACGTATACGTGGTCTCTTGGCGTTGTCTTTCTCTACAAACCCCATTTTACTTTACGTTTTGAACTGAGATAGATAGATAGATAGATAGATAGATAGATAGATAGATAGATAGATAGATAGATCCACCCTTGTGCAAACTAACTGAAACAAAACGAATAATGACTTCCTAGGATCTTTTACACTTTCCTTTATCATGTATACGTCGACTCTTGGGGTTGTTTTTCTATTCCGGTCACATTCACCTTTACGTCATAAAATTTTGATGCAATCACAGTTGACGCTATATTTTTCAAGACTGAATCAATTTCATCATACACTCCAGAAATAGTTTCATATTACTGCACACCACGGTACATGACCTTATCTGAGGGAGAAAAAAATCGGCTACACCCTGTCAGTATTTCGTTAAATTCAGGTCAAGGTACCAATGAGAAGAGCTCATCAGAACAGTTAGCGAGAAAATATTTGTAGAAATGGCAGAGGGAATCAACGTTACAACGGTGGGAAAGATGCTACATCAGGGCCAGTAACGTTGCAGATTCTCCTTTGAATTTTATCAAAAATCTCTAAATACATAACAGAAGCTGCAGATGAGATATGACAGCCATATTCATTGCTTGAACGAATATCTGTGTCTGTCATATACATTGTCATCGGCAAATATAGTGTTGTTAAAATTGGCTGCCAGCAAGGAATCTTGTCAGTACATTTAATTCTGTTACTATTGGATAACTGAATAAATGGAGTATGTCCGAAGAGACTATACGTCCTTGTCTTAACCACCTTTCTATTTTTGTGTATTTTAAATACATTTTTCAGTTTTGAAAATACACATTCAAAACTGAATAGAATTTTATCAGGTTAAATGCGTTTGTAAGTGATGGATATTTTAATTATAACAAGAAACACATAAAAAAAAGTAATTATGAACATTGAACGTCTTTGAAAGTTTATATTTTTAGAAAATTGTATACAGTGGTGGTCCATTGGATATCGGCTCGGAACAAGAAATCGGATAGCCGAGTTCGAATTCCAGTTAAATTCATTGCATTCACTTACGCACAAATACCCTTGGGAAAGGTATTAATCCGTCTCTTCCTTCCATATGGGTTAAATTACAGGACAGATTAGCTTTTATAGCCTTGGCTGGCAACCAGTCTACCGCAGAAAGCAATGGCAACCTACTGGGGGATAATCTTCTGCCCAGTCAGTCATGTCTCTTTCGAGACATGATCGCCCAAGCGTGTTTCACGTATGGCACTTAACTGACTGACTAATACAGTCGAGAAGGAGCGCTAGCACATTATGTTGTACAGTAATGTTATACGAAAATTAGTATTATACAAAATAAATCTTCGAAATTGTTAAACACTCGTAGTCAACAAATATTTTGGATTATTTTCCAGTCATTAAAATTATTGTCGTCGATAAACGTATTTGAAGTAGGCATTCCTATTTTTGTTTTTACCTTGAACTATATTTATTGGGTCTAATTTATGCGTATTCAATACAACTTTAATAAAATTAAAAGGGAGATTGCTTCAACACAGTGGGTGCAGTTAGGTTTGAACAGTTGGATTGCGTATGCGAGACATATTAACTCTCAGAACAGAACTCAAGTGAAATGACTATATAGACTCCATATCTAAATCCGCTGCTAAGAAGGTCGGTTCTCTGTGCACGGCCAGGAAGCTTTTCCCGTCTGAAACAATCCTGCACATATATAAATCTACCATCAGCCCGTGCATTGAATACTGCTGCCATATCTCGTCGGGTGCTTCAGATATCCACCTAGGGGTCATTGACAAAATCCAACGGAGAATCTGTAATGTGATCGATCCCGACTTAGATACAGTCACTTTCTTGCCGGCGCAATGTGGCTTCCTTGTTTTTTCTACAAATACTTTCACGGCTTCTACTCCGATAAACTTAGCTCACTGGTGCCCCCTATATACGAATTTACTCGATCCACAAGATTAGCAACTAGGTACCATCCTTTTACTGTGAAACCAATAAAATGTAAACGCAAATTCTACTCCAGCAGCTTCTTTTCTGGCACTTCCCACCCGTGGAATTCCCTTCCCTTTACTTGCTTCCCCGACAGCTACAATCTGCAAAAATTTAAATGTACAGTCAATAGTCATCTTCTAACCTGCATCCTCTCTCTCATGCTCCTTTCTCCGTCCACTCCACTTTCATCAGTATTCTCATCCTTCTTTTATCCATTTCCTGACACCCCCTATAATCTGTCACACTTTCTCATAACTTTCCTACTATGTAACCCCCTGCACAACAGTGGCAGTAAAATACCTTGTCTGGGGCGATATGATTACAAAAAAAATATTGAAGAAAATCAAACGAATTTTTTAATTATTTTCCAGTCATTAAAATTATTGTCGTCGATAAACGTATTTGAAGTAGGCATTCCTATTTTTGTTTTTACCTTGAACTATATTTATTGGGTCTAATTTATGCGTATTCAATACAACTTTAATAAAATTTCATCAGTATTCTCATCTTTCTTTTATCCACTTCCTGACACCCCCTATAATCTGTCACGCTTTCTCATAACTTTCCTACTATGTAACCCCCTGCACAACAGTGGCAGTAAAATGCCTTGTCTGGAGCGATATGATTACAAAAAAAATATTGAAGAAAATCAAACGAATTTTGTTTTTTCAGAAATGGTGCAATTACGATTAAACAGTTTTTTTTTTCTATCAGACAGTGTATTGGAAACATATTAACTAATATTAACCAGTGCTTTCTCCTACAGAAAACAGTGCTGTAAGCCTCTATCAAATTTCGTTTTCAGTACATCTTGAAGAAAATCATACTGAGTTTGTCCTATAGTGGGAGTTCCAGTTATGTTTGAAGAGTGTTTATTGCGTTTATCGGATTTTGTATTCTACACATTCTAGAGAAATTTTGGAAGGTAGTGTAGTCATATTTGGACAGTGTTTCCGACCCCAAGTGAAATCACTACATATACCAGACCCTCGATAAATCCGGCGAGGCCCGAAATGTTGCAAAGATTATCCGTGAGTATGAACAAATTTTATTAAAAATAAGCAGACACAATGTGTGTGTGTGTGTGTGTGTGTGTGTGTGTGTGTGTGTGTGTGTGTGTGTGTGTGTAGGCGCGCTCGCGTTTGTGTGTTAAAATATAGTTTTAAAATATTTCGTAGTTATTGTTTAAAGCGTTAAACGTCAGAGATCAGATATTGAATTAGGCATCAAAAGAGAACAGGCGAGATGATTGCGTTTAACCATGAAACAGTCTATCATCGCTGGGTGTTGACTTCATTGTCCCGTAATATATACCCTTATTGTATGCGTGGGATGGCATATTTTCTCCACATGCAGATTGTTCTACGTGAACTCCCCTAAAAGCCTATTTTTTATTGGTTTATCTTGTCACTTTTTCTCTTTCATTTCATATACCCTTATTTTGTCTAACACATTTCTTTAGGCTCCTTCTTCATTGCATAATTATTTCGATAATTTTTCTAATAATTTTTATCTTACTTCTATGTTTTTTTCTTTCTTTCTTTCGTTTTTCTTTTTTTTCTTTTTTCTTTCTCACCTACGTGTTTTGCATCACTTTTTTCTTTTTGTCTTTCTTTTCCCCCTCCTATCTATTTTACATTTTATTCTTTCTTTATTTCTTTCTTTAATTTCTTTCTTTCTTATTGTGCTTCTTTATTTTCTTTCGTTTGTTTTTTCATTCTTTCTTTCGTTCTGCCCTATTTATTTAAATTCTGTTTTCTTTCTCCTTATTTTCATATTTTCTTTCCGTCTGTCTTTCTTTCTTTTTCTTTCTTTCTGTATTATTTTGCTTCTCTTTCTTTATCTCTTTTAATTCTAGTTCCTTTTTTTCTGTGTTTCTTTCTGTTTTTCTACCTCATCTTTTACTTAATCTTCCTTTTTTCTTTTACTCTCATCAACTACACTTCTCTTTAGTTTTATCTTCTTTTCTTTCTTTTTTCTTTCTATCGTTTGAACCTTTTCCTTTTATTTCCTTTCCTTTCGTTTTTTCCTTCTTTTTTTCCTTTCCTAACTATTTTCCTTCTCTTCCTTTATCTCTACTAGTTTTAGTTTTCTGTTTCGCTTTCTTTTTTCTTTTCTGCTGCATTTTTTCTTTCTTTCTTTCTGTTTTTTTTTTTTC
Source organism: Ascarosepion bandense (assembly GCA_037127315.1). Classification (NCBI taxonomy): domain Eukaryota; kingdom Metazoa; phylum Mollusca; class Cephalopoda; order Sepiida; family Sepiidae; genus Ascarosepion; species Ascarosepion bandense. Next base: position 2,374,464 of record JBBBDQ010000221.1, read on the forward strand.
TGCTTTCTCATTAAGTTCCTTTACCTTTTCGTCATTCTTTTTACTTTTTGCTACTACTTCCGGATTTTTCTCTATGCTTTCTTCCTCTTCTATCTATTTTACTTCTCTTTTTCAATTTCTTGTTTTTTCTTTCTTTATTTATTTCTTTCTTTCTTTCTTTCGTATCTTATCAAGATTACATCCTTTTTTTCCTCTCGTTTATTTCTCTTTCTCCTTTTGCAATCACAACTCTTTTTTCGATCTTTCTTTCTTTCTTTTCTTCTTTCTTTTTTTCATTCTTTCTTTCTTTCTTTCTTTCTAATCAAGTTAACATTCTCTATTTTTTCTAACAGATTTCTACTCCCTTACATTCTTTCTTTCTTTCTTTCTTTTTATTTCTCCCTTCCCTCCTTTTTGTTTCTTTCTTTCTTTCTTTCATTCTCTCTCTTTCTTTTTTCTTTTGTTCTTTCTTTCTTTCTTTCTTTTTTTCTAATCAAGTTAACATTCTCTATTTTTTCTAACACAGATTTCTACTCCCTTACATTCTTTCTTTCTTTCTTTTTATTTCTCCCTTCCCTCCTTTTTGTTTCTTTCTTTCTTTCATTCTCTCTCTTTCTTTTTTTCTTTTGTTCTTTCTTTCTTTCTTTCTTTCTTCTTTTCTCTCTCTTTTCTTTCTTTCTTTCTTTCTTTCTTTTCTTGTTAAATTTTTTATTTTTTTATTTTTCGTTCTTTCGTTCGTATTTCATTCTTCTGAGTTTCTTTCATTTTCTTTCTTTTTCTTTCTGTTTTCTTTCTTTATTTCTTTCTTTCAGCTTTTTATTTTGCTGCCTTTAAATTGTTGTTCCTTTAATTCTCTTTGATTCATTGGTTCATTCTTTTTTGTTTCTTTTTGTTTCAATTTTTATTTCTTTCTGGCTTTTCTCTTTTAGATCTTTACTTATTTTCTCCGTTTTATAAATATATTTTTATCTTTTGCTCTCTTTCTTGTATTGTTCTTTTTTTTTCACACACTCATTTTTACAAATTCATGTTTCTTTTCATCTTCCTTTCTTACGTCATTCTTTTTATTTGTTTCTTTCACCTTCCCTCTCTTGCGCTTTGCCTCCCTGTGCCGTTCCTTCTACTCACACCCACTTCTGTCTCCCTCAATCCTTTTGTTTTTTGCATCCTGTAGACTAAATTTACCGCCTTTGGTAAAATACTGCATTTTGACATCAAACTGCATTTTCTACTTTCACTTTCTCTTTTCCTCACATTCTTACATTTCCACTTTCATTTTCAAAAAATGCCAAAGGAATTTCTTCCTGTACCTTTTTTCTTAATCTGCCCCTTTCACTACCTTCATTTTTCTAGATACCTCCACTTCACGCACATATGTTGTCTCCCCTTCAGTGTTTTATCACTCCCTTAGGTTCCCATGACTTACCTCTTTATTTTTCTCTTTCTCACACTTTCTCTCTTTTCTGTTATTTCTCTAACAAACGAGTACCTATTTTTAACAATTCAGGATTGAGTTTTCACATTTTTCTACATATATCCCTAAAGTTACCATTTCCAAACTTAAGGAAGAAATCTTTAGTCAATCTTTGAATAATATTCTATGGGGCATTTAAATTATTATTTCTTCCGGTTTTATAGAGACTTACTCCTGTGATATTTACTTATCTTTGTTATTCAAGTTATATAGTCACATTGTCAATACAAAAGGGGTCATGAAATATTCCTGGATTCATACGGTTCATAAAATTCAACCAAATGAAAAGGCCTCATTTTTTCTATTTTGGCGGGGGTCGAGAACTTATCAGCAATCACAGGTAACTTGGCATGGACGCAGTCACGTGATTTATATGTTTTTACTGTAGTAATAAAACCAATTCGTTATTTAAACGTTCTTTACAAAGGAATCTTACTTGAATTTCCATGCACGGACTATTTTTCTTTATTCTTCGTTTTCAATCAGGTTTTTACGTTCTGAATCTTCTTCCTTAGGGAATTACATAATGATCATCTTCTACTTCTTCTTCTTCTTCTTCTTCTTCTTCTTCTTCTTCTTCTTGTCGTCTTCTCTTTCTTGTTCTTCTTAATATTCGTCTTCATTATCCTTATCATAATATACTTCTTCATCATAACATTTTACCTCTTCTTCATCATTTTCTTCATCTTCTCATTCTTCTTCTTCTTCTTCTTCTTAATCTTCGTCTTCGTCTTATTCATCATCATAACCTTTTTCATCTCTTTCTTTTCTACATCGTCATCTTTTTTCTGATTCTCCATCATCATTTTCTTCCTTTCTTCTTCTTTATCTTCTTCATCATTAACCATTTCTTCTTCAACATAATCTCCTACTTCTTCATCATCATAATCTTCGTCTTCCTTTTCTTTTTCTTCTTCATTTTCTTCTTCATAATCTCCTCACTTCTTCTATTTTGCTATCTTCTTCAATTTCTTGTTTTTGCCTTTACTACCTTCTAAAATATATCTTCTTCGCCTTCTTCATTTTCTTTCATTTTCATTCAATATTTTTAGCGTTTTTGTTTCTACTTCAAGTCTCACTGGGTTTGATGATTTTTTTTTTTTGCTTGCTCTTTCTTCTTTTTTATCAAGCATCATTTTGACTTCGTCCTTAAAAAGTTTTCATTTTCTAACCCATCACTAGGTTTGATATTCATTGACTTTTTGTTCTTTTCCAAGATTTTTTCATATTTAATATTTTAATAATATTTTCCTTTTTCTATTTCGTTCATATTTATTTGCATCTTTCCCTTCTTCTTCGTCGGTTTCGCCGCCACATTTTCATTTTATTTCATTCAAACCATGTATTTCAATTTTATTTTTCGAGGTTTTACTTTGTTATTAATAAAGACTATCTATCTATCTATCTATCTATCTATCTATCTATCTATCTGTCTGTCTGTCTGTCTGTCTGTCTATCTATCTATCTATCTATCTATCTATCTATCTATCTGTTTTTTTAAGAATTCTTTACCTATGTGTATGCATACACAGTCACATACACACACACACACAATCACACACAATCACACACACACACACACAC
>JBBBDQ010000221.1:2382500-2447500 GCA_037127315.1 Ascarosepion bandense
AATAGACGTGGGTGGAGTGAGAACCGGGCGATAGTTTAGTCTATCTCCTCTAATTGAAAAAGAAAAGAAAAGCATGAAAAGATTGGAAAAGAGAAAGCCGGAAACGACATTCTAAACAGGGAACAAGGGATGAGCCTCTACACATGTTCAGTAGACGTGGGTGGAGTGAGAACCGGGCGATAGTACTTGCTAACTTGCTAATGTGATATTCCGTTTTAAGGTACCATGTAAAATGCTACGTCAATATATAAACAATCCAATACTTTTAAGGAAAGCGAACAATAAAAGAAATTATGAAAAATGAAGAATAACGATTAAAATTCCATTTAAATTCATGAAGACCAAACTTTAATGGAAAGCAAGAAGCTGGAACAAATTTCCACAAACAAGAAGTGTGAAAGAAGAAGCTTTTAGTAAAGAACTTATGATTATATCTAGCAAATTAGACCATAAATTTATAAGACCTTGTTGGCAATCTTGTCATAAGGTTTAGATATCATAGAAAAGTTTATCAGAATAATTGCTACGAAAATATTTACAGAAAAGCCAGAGGGAAACTACGTTATGGCGATGGGAGGGACTGAACCCGAAATGACAGGTAAGGACCAATATTATTGCACATTTTTCTTTGATTTTTATCAATAACTCATAAATATATAGCAGGAGAACCAGACAAGATGTGGTAGAACTATCTAAAGCAAGCACAAATGCAAGATGTATAGATATGTACGATAAATCTTATGTGCGTTGTGGTGCAGTGGATATCGACTCGGAACGAGAGATCGGGGAACCAAGTTCGAATTCCAGTTGAATTCCTCGCATTCACTTACGCACAAATACTCTTGAGAAATGTATTAATCCGTCTCTTCCCTGCAGTTATGGGTTAAATAACAGGACCGATTGGGTTCTATATTCTTGGCTAGCAATCAGTCTACCGCAGAAATCAATGGCAACCTACTGGGGGATAATCTTCTGCCAAGTCAGTCATGTTTTTTTCGAGACATGATCGCCTAAAGCGTGTATGACGTATGGCACTTAACTGACTGAAGATAAATTTTATCGAGAAAACTCTCTCGGACGAAATGATCAACCAATATTCTTAGCTACAGAAAATATTCTCTTTCCACTTAATCTCAGCTGAAAACGTTTGTTCGAAAAGACGCAATGTGTTATTCTCCAGGAGATGATCATCAGCCATGATTATGGAGGATGAAAGGGATTTTCTCAGATGATTAAATAAAACTTTTTTTTTTGTTTGTTTAGGGAATACTATATTAATATTACCTATCAACTCCTTGCCCAATTTAACAATAGATTGTAGGTCATTTTTGAGATCAGATACCAATTTTTCCTTATCTAAGAGATTAGACTTACTATTATGGCAGGAGTGAAATTAGTTTATTTAAATCAATAGTAAATTTACGGAAGAACGTCAGAATTATCTTTCAAATGCTAATCAATATATTAATTAATATATATTTTTTTGTTTCCATCCTTTCCAAAACCTCGTTGTTGCTCATATGTTCGGTCCCTGCTATCTTCATCATCCTTCTGAAGAAACAGATTTCTGTTGTTTCAAGTCTCTCTTTCATCTTTGAGGAGTTTGTCCAGCATTCGCTGCCATGTAGGGGACAGATAAGACGTAACAGTCCAATACTCATTTTCTTTGTTTATAACGAAGTTTTCCTGTCAATACGCCTTCAGAACTCAGTGACGCACTGTTTGCTCTTTATAAGAAAACTTTGCAGGTATTAAAATTTCTGTACCTCTGCGTTTTGATGTAGTAAATATCGGCTCGGAACGAAAAACAGAATAGCCGATTTTGAATTATAGCTGAATTCGTTGCATTCACATACGGGAAAGGTGTTAATCTGTCATTTTCTCCCTCCAGCTATAGTTTTTTTTTTAATCATCTCACCCCAAGCAAGGCATTCCACTGCCACTATTGCGCATGGGGCTACATAGGGGAAGGTAAAGAGAAGGAGTGGTTAGACATAGGGAATGTCAGGAGGAAGGTGACAGATGAGTAAGGATACCGAGGATGAGGGTTGGGCAGATGGGAAGAATGCTTGGTAGAATGGGAGCAGGTTAGTGTGTTAGGAGGTGTCTATTGACCTTGCATTTAAACTCCTGGAGATTGTAGCCGTCGGGGAAGCAATCGTTTGGAAGAGAATTCCACAGTCGGGATGTGCGAGGAAAGAAACTGTTGGAGTAGAAGTTACGGCTGCATTTTATCGGTTTCACTGTAAAAGGGTGGATCTAGTTGCTAATCTAGTATCTCGTTCAAATTCGTATTTAGGGGGCACCAGTGATCTAAGTTCATCGGAGCAGAAGACGTGAAAATATTTATAGAAGAGACACAGGGAAGCCACGTCGCGCCGGTGGGAGAGAGACTGCAGACGGTCTGCCAAGTCGGTATCTATCACATGACAAACCCTCCTCTGAACCTTATCGAGAAGCCCGAGGAGAACAGCAGGGACACCCGACCAGATATGGCAGCAGTATTCAATGCACGGGCGGATGGTAGATTTATAAATGTGCAGGATAGATTTAGACGGAAAAAAACTTCCGAGCCCTACACAGAGAACCGACTTTCATAGCAGCGGATTTAGCAATGGATTCGATATAGTCATTCCATTTGAGGTCCGCTGAAAGTGTGAAACCAAGGAGGCGTAGTGTTTTACTCTCTGGGAGGCAAGCCTGGTCCATGCTAATGGGAGGTAGGTGAGATTGTCGATGATGGTTAATTGAGAGTAGCTTCGTTTTAGAAGCATTAAAATTTACTAGCCATTTCTTACCCCAGTCCGATATGGATTGGAGGTCTTTTTCAATCTCGGCTGCGAGGTTACCTTTGACGACTACACCAGATTTTTGTAGGAGTCGAGAGTAAACTGTGGTGTCATCGGCGTACAAACCTATTTGGGCTCTTATGGGATCAGGGAGATCATTAATGTATATCAGGAAGAGTTAATAGTAAGACAGATTGGATTCTATACCCCTGGTTGACAATCAGTCTACCGCAGAAAGTAATGACAATCTACTGCGTGAAAATCTTTCGCTCAGTCAGTCATGTCTTTTTCGAGACATGATCGCCCAAACGATTGTAGTATCCAAGACATGTAGTTTTCATTTTGACCTCCTCTTTTTGCTGATGACCATGCATTCAGTTTACTATTATTTCACAGACAGAACTGCCACTGGTGCCCGGAAGGTACGCAAAATGTTAATATGTTAGGAAAAAGGAAAATTTCGTTAGATGCAATGAAAAAATACTTAAAACTTATATAATATATAGACAATCTTCTCACACATGAACAAGAGACTTTAAGCAACATAATTTTGCAGTATTTACATTAATCGGACTATTGACCTCATCTTTGTTGCCATTTGTAAGAGGTTTCAGCCGTTATACACTCCGGCTTTCTTCAGGTGCTAGAAATTTCGAACCGAACCCTTTATTACAATCACTGGGGTATATCGTTTTCATCCCTTGCGTAGTAATATCTCTTTTGGAAGTCATGAGTTATCTCCCTCTAACCCAAATAGCAACAAAAGATGAGTCCGAATAATGTAAATACTGTAAATACTACCTCATTTCAGAAATAGAGACAAATACTGATTTTTGTTTTACAGAAACGTGCTGAAAATGTCTTATATTTAACATATCAGCAAAGAGAGACATTTAACCTATTAGTGCCCACCTTTTTTCTCTTGAATTTTTTTACCAAAAATCTTTAAGTTGCAGAAATTTATTTAATGCTAAACATATAAAAATAATTATTTTAAGAAATACTTATTTTAAGAAATTATTTTAAGAAATACTTATTTTAGGACCAAATTTATAGAGCATGGTATATTTGAGCAAAATTACTTTCATACGTTTTCTTGGCTTTATAGGACATACGTTTTCTTGGCTTTATTAGAGCATTCCTATATACTATATATGAGTTAGATATAAGTACTACTTAGCAAAAAAAATCAGTTTCAGACTTTCCATATCGAGATCCGTTATCAAAGTATTTACATATAAAAAGAAGTATAACGGGACAAATATAATCATGAACACTTAATGTATTATACAAAAGATTAATAATAATAATAATAATAATAATAATAATAATAATAACAATAATAAAAACAGGGACCCTGTTTGTAAAAGACCGTTACCCAACGTGCCGGGCAACTTTGGGTGGACTTTTGGACCCGTGCGTCACTCGTGGGAAAAACATGAAAAATACAAATAGAAATAAAAAGTCCAGTATGGCTCTTCCAGTGGATAAACAGGGAGCCCGTCCTTCAGGAGGGAACCTACCTGAGGTCGAAAAATCTGCCATAGGAACAAACTCCTACACAAAGAATGAATCTTCAGATCCCCACAACCAGGATAATCCTAATGATGGTCCTGAAAATTCTCCAGCTAGATCTACAACCGTATATTTAAAGAAAGAAAAAATAAAATGGTCTCGTGAGGAGTACAAAGTCGTTATGACTGCATTTCATGAAGCGTTACTCAAACCTCAAAAAAACATGACTCGCCAAATATATGACATTTGGCGTGAAAAAGTTAGTCAAGCAAATAGGAAGTATATTGACGAAAATAAATTAGCCAATGTACGTAGGTACATTATTCGTAGTAACCGAATGACAGAGGCTGAAATTAATGAAATTAAAAGAATTGTAACAAGAAGAGACGAATCAACAAAATATGAAAAGGAATCGGAATCAGAATCAGAAATAAAAAGTAATAACATCAAACAAGCCACAGGTGATAATGTAGAAACCGTGAAACACGCAAATCACTGCGAAGATAATGCTGTAAGTTTAAAAGTGCTGGAAAGGTGTGATCTGAGTCAGTTAAAAGACGAAAATAAAACGACTTCAGAACACATCGAAGATAATTATTTGACGGAAAATAAGAACAATATACAGGAAGCCAAGATAGAAATAAAGAACCATCTAAGTCAAATACAAAATATTACAATGGAGGAACGAGAACAACTCCCAAAATTACAACCAACAAAACTTAACCTCCGAACTATTAAACTCTACAATGCAGCACTAAAATTAATACTGGATGAAGACACTCATACAAATCTCAACGAAGTAATATATGCATCAGCAATAGCAGCAACAAAAAAATTGAATATCAAAATAAAAACAAGGCAGTCTCGCAGACATGAAGATCCACCTTGGAAAAGAAAAATAGAAAAAGAAATCGAACAACTTAGAAGTGAACTATCAGTACTGGATGAACTGAGTAGAGGAATAAATGTAAGAACTAGGAAAAGCAGAAGAGTCGAAAGAAAATATAACATTAGGAATGAAAATGAAGTCTTATCAAATAAAGAAAAAATAAAGCAGAAATTCCAACTGAAGGTTCAAAGAATAAGACGCTATGAGAAAAGAGCAAGATTTTACAGACAAAACAAGATTTTTCAGACTGATACAAAGAGATTTTACAGGGAAATAGGTAAAAAAAGAAATTGAAGTGACAGTCCCCCCACCCCCCAGAATGGAAGAAGTCACACAGTTCTGGGAAAAGATATGGGCTTGCCCTAAAGAACATAGCAAGGAAGTACATTGGATTGCGCAAGAGATAGAACGAATGAAAAATAAACCAGAACAGGCATGGTCTGGAATTACAGAAGATGATGTTAAATTTGCACTAAAAAAAGCACACAATTGGAAATTCCCAGGTATAGATACAATTCCTAACTTTTGGCTATATTATTTAAATACAGCACATAAAAAACTAGCCAAAGAACTTCAAGAAATGGTTGACGATCCCACTAAAATGCCTGCATGGATGACCAAAGGAATTACATTTCTTCTACCCAAGAATGGTGACACAAACAACCCGAAAAACTACAGACCAATTACATGTCTTCCGGCAACATATAAACTATTAACATCTATTTTAACAAAACAGACATATTTATTCTTAGAAAGAAATGACATGAAACGTGGAAACGTGGCTGTTATGGATGTAAAGACCAATTGCTAATTAACAAAATGATCCTGGAAAACTGCTACAGTACAAAAAAAATCTTAGTACTGCCTGGATAGATTATAGAAAGGCATTCGATAGTGTGCCACATTCCTGGATTTTAAAGACTTTAAATATATACAAGATATCGCCCGTCATCATTAATTTCATCAAACAGTGCATGTCTATATGGAAAACAACCCTTTACCTCAATCATATAAATGGAACCTATAAGTCTGATGAAATAAACATCAAAAGAGGGACATTTCAAGGTGATTCTTTATCTCCCTTACTATTCTGCATATCATTAATAGCACTAACCAGTCAACTTAATAAGACAGAATGTGGTTATAAAATAGGCCAAAAGAAAATAAGCCATCTATTTTACATGAATGACTTAAAGTTCTATGCTAAGAATGATAATGAGCTGGAAGGTCTTCTGCAAACTGTAAAATGCTTCAGCGAAGACATTGGAATGAAATTTAATTTGAATAAATGTGCTAAAGCTACAGTTTTACGTGGATCAATACAAGAAACATCCTCAATTAGCTTAGACCCTGCTGTAACAATAAAAGAATTGAAACCAGGAGAAGCTTATAAATACCTAGGTGTAAATGAGAGCGAAAACATTCACCATAAAAAAATGAAAGAAATAGTGCGTAAAGAGTACTATAGAAGGCTACGAATGATATTAAAAACTGAATTAAATTCACAGAACAGAGTTATGGCCATTAATAGCCTTGCAATCCCAGTTGTCCAATATAGCTTTAACATCTTAAACTGGACTCTAAACGACATCAGGCGAATGGATGCTAAAACAAGAGAGCTTCTTTCTAAGCATAAGATGCATCATACAAAGGCTGATGTAGACCGTCTATACATACCCCGTAAAGAAGGTGGTAGAGGTCTTATTCAGCTGGAATTGTCATACAAGACAACAACTATTGGCTTACTAACATACATAGAAACAACAAAGGATTGGATGATACAATTAGTAAGGCAACATGAAGAAAGAAAGAAAAAATATTCAATAATAAAAGAAGGTAGTAAATACAAACAAGATTTACAGTTAGTAGATTCTGTAGAAAAGCAAAACAGAAGCCAAGAACCAACTATTGCGGCAAAAAATATGAACATGAAAGCCAAAGATAAATCTCTTGAACAGATGAAACAGCGCTGGCAAGACAAACCTCTGCATGTCCAAGATCCAGAACGTGCCAATAAATCCAATGTTGATAAAGTTAATACTCATCGATGGTTACGTGCATCTGGATTAAAGTCTGAAACTGAAGGCTTTATTCTTGCAGCAAAAGACCAAAGTCTTTTCACGAGAAACTTCCAGGCAAATATTATGCATAATAATATGGATCCAAAATGCAGGTTTTGTGATAAACACCAAGAAACAATAGATCACCTAATCTCAGGCTGTTATGTACTTGCTCCAAATGAATATAAAAATCGCCACGATAGAGTTGGGCAATATTTACATTGGGCAATGTGCAAACATTATGGAAAATCTGTAAACAAACACTGGTATGAACATCACCCAGCACCGGTTACAGAAATAGAAGATGTAACCATTCTATGGGATTACACCATCTACACAGACAGAAAAATTGAAGCAAACAGGCCAGACATTATTGTTAAAATCCAGTAGGAGAAAACTTGTCTATTAATTGATATGGCTTGTCCAGCGGATTGTAACATAGCAATCAAGGAATTTGAAAAACTGTCAAAATATAAAGACCTGGAAATTGAAATAGGAAAAATGTGGAAATTGAAAACCAGAGTTGTGCCAGTGATAGTAGGTGCACTTGGAATGATAAAAAATGGAACAAAACAACACATTCTGGAAACCTCAGCTTAAGAGATATACAAAAAATTGTCTTATTAAGTACAGCCCACACACTAAGGAAAACTTTATCTATGTAATGCTGGGGATGATAGGGAAGATAGAAAAACATGAAATGGAGCCATAACAACACGCCACTACCTGCCTTAGGTCTCCCCGCAGACTTGGTTAGTAGTGAGACCAAAGCAGAAATCGAAATATGATGAAAAATGACATAATAATAATAATAGTAAATCTACATGTTAAACAAAACGTTCAAGACTTCTCACACATTTTTCACCTATACCAATCACTCTCGTTGGAATAACCCCTATTTCTATTTTCAATATATATATATATATATATATATATATATATATATATATATATATGCATATCTGCACAAAGACGTTCTTTTTTATATATTATATTTATTTTCGTCTACCGATCTTATTATTACAGAAATCATATTAGCTCATTAAAGCCCCAATTTTTTTTCTTGAATTTTTTTTTAACAAAAATGTTTAATTTTTACTCGTTTAATTTTTACTAAACATGTAAAAAAATTTAATTGCATTATTCTAAGAAAAAATAAATTTTTAGTTTGGTCCTTATTTTAAGACCAAACTTATAGAGCATAGTATATTTGAGCAAAAAGAAAAAAACGTTCTGGCCCAATCAAATTGAACCAAAATTCCTAGCAGTAGATGCAGCTGTAGATTAAATAAAGTCTTTTTACTTTTATTTGAGAGATCGAGGCCAGGGAGGCGCAGGTTGCTGCTTTCTAGGAGACTATTCTGAGGACACTAGAAGATATGCAAGGATTTGTCATCGGAGGCCACAAGTTAAACAAGATACGCAGATAATACAATGGTGATAGCAGACATGGAAAGGAAACTACAAGACCTCCTACAGAAGGTAGCTGAAGAGAGTGACAAGAAAGAACGACAAATAAACTGCATCATTGACTCAAGTGATAACAACTTTGCTACTGACGCGTAGAACTTGCGGTTCAACTCCCGCTGAAAGGAAATTAGATATTATATATATATATATATATATATATATATATATATATATATAAACCGTAATTTCGTCTAACCTGTTTTTTCTTTATTTTTATGTTTATTTTTTTTTATTGTATCTCTTTTCGTTACTGTCATCAGCGGACCGGGTCTAACAATTTCCTGTAGCAATGATCTGTCTCTTTTTTCTTCCTCCCTACTTTTACATCCGTTTTTGACACACGCAAACAGTTAAGCTAAATTTATTTTCCCATAAAGTTTTCATCTCGTTAACAAGTAGTTAAAAATAACTATCGAGATGACCATCCGAATTAATAACATCTGAATTTTTATATGCAATATATATATATATATATATATATATATATATATATATATATATAGTATTGAATTGTAATGATACTTAGTGCCAAAATTTCTGTTTTTCCGTAGTTTACTGATAGAGAGGCATTTTTGGCGAGAATTCGAATCAACAAAATCTGAATTTTTATATGGAATATATACATATATATATATATATATATATATATATATATATAATACTGAATCGTAATGATACTAATTGTTGTTTTTTTAGTAGTTTACTGATAGAGAGGCATTTTGGAGAGAATTCGAATTATATATGTATATATATAATATGATATATATATATATATATATATATATAATATTATATATATACTGTTTAATTAAAAACAGAATATCTACTGAAATACTAGTATCTATTAAAAATAATGTTCAAATAAATTAAATATAAAGGTTGCTAATCCATTTCGTAATTCTTCAAAACTTTCCGTAACATTGTCTGTTTACATTACGATATACTTTCAGTACAGAGACAAATATTTACCAGAAATCGAAGATGTGTGTTTATAAATTTTATTTGACATCGGTTAGACTATAAATTGTTTCGTAGTCAAGTAGTCTAAGACGCATCAGATCAATTAGCTATTATCAACGACAAATTTTATTTTTAATTTTAACTCAGTGTATGGATTCTCTTATGTATGTATTTTGTATTGTAAGAATTTTTTATTTTACAAACACAGTCAGTACATTGTGACCGTGTTCATAATTGATATTACTGAGTGCTGGCTTTATATTTCTTAACAATCACCAAATATAATAGCTTCATATCATAATATCAAATATTACCGAAACATACTCTGACAATAAAAATATAATAGCATCATCTTCATTTAAAAAAAGACTAAACACAATAGAGGCTTTAGAACTCTAATATAGCATAATTCATGTATGTTTTTACTTAACATAACATGGTCTGAAACAAGGCTACATGTGTTGAGATTCCAATCCAACTGAATATTAGTAAGGTCTACGTTTAATTCTGTTGATAAAAAACTCGTGTGCTTTGGAAGAAGTGTACCTGCAATATAAATAAGGAAAAAACTTAAAATTTATAAATGGGTCACACAGCCACCACACTATCCAGTAGGTTAACTTATCACTTTTCAAAAGTTAAGGTAATAGGCGCACATAACGAACATCGTATCACAAAGAACAAAAATTCAACTATTAACGTAAAATAAATATTAGTGAATAATGCTAAAATATTATACAAAACTCAATGCAATGGAACACTAAATACACTAATAGACAATTAATTTTAATAGAAATGGTATAGAGATTAGTAGATAGATAGATAGATAGATAGATAGATAGATAGATAGATAGATAATGAAAAAATTCTTAGATAGATCGATAGATATAAAGTACTACACAGAGATCTAAGAACATATAGATGTGATGTCCTAGATCCATAAATAGATATGAACAGTCTTAAATAGATGTATATGACCTGTTTTAGATAGCTATAAAGTACTACATGGATATCTATAAACAGATAGATATAAACATATATAGATGTGAAGTCTTACATAGATATAAACAGTCTGAGATCAATGATTAAATATAAACAGTTTTAAAGATAGATAGATAGATAGATAGATAGATAGATAGATAGATAGATAGATAGATAGATAGATACTATTTTACCGGCTATTATTAAACAGAAGTCATAGCGGACATGTTTCCGAGATGTGACTTCCTTCTGTCTCTTCTACAAATATTTTCATGGCTTCTACTCCAATGAGCTTATCTCTGTGGTATCCTCCTCTGTACAAATTTACACGAGCTACTAGAATGGCAAATTGATTCAACCATTTTAACACCAAAACAGTCAAATGCAGCCGCCACTTTTTTTTTTATCTCGCACTTCCCGCCTGTGGAACTCCCTTCTGTATATTTGCTTCTCTGATAGCTACGATCTTCAAGATTTTAAATGCAATGACAATTGCCATCACTTATTCCCTTGAATTCCATACTTCTTTTATATTTCCCCCGTCAACCCTTATATCCTGTTCTTCCTTTTTCACTCTCATGTAATTCTCTTCGTATGTACGTTGTAGAGCAGTGGATATCGACTCGGAGTGACAAATCGGGGAGCGGAGTTCGAATTCCAGTTGAAATAACCTTGGGAAATGTATTAATCCGTCTCTTTCCTCCAGTTACGGGTTAAATAACGGAACAGATTGGGTTCTATAGCCTTGGCTGGCAACCAGCCTACCACAGAAAGCAATGGCAACCTACTGCGGGATAATCTTCTACCCAGTCAGTCATGTATCTTTCGAGACATGATCCCCCAAGCGTGTATCACGTTTGTCACTTAACTGGCTGACTGTAATTCTCTTCACACCAGTTTTTCCATCCTTCTTTTATCCATTCTCTGACACCCACTGTAACTTGTTACTCTTTCTGTTTGCTTTCTTCTTTGTAGCCCCCTGCGCACCAGTGACAGTACTACCTTCCATGGAGTGAAATGATTATTAAAAAAAAAAAAAGAAAAAAGAAGAATGCCATATATTTCTCGGTGGGCGGACTGTTATGTTCTGACTAATAGCATACCAGATAATTGCGTACCGAACGTTTGCGTACCGCACAAACTGCGTCCAGGACAATTGCGTACCAGGAGATTTGTGTCCCTAGACAAATGCGTCCTTGGATAATTACGTACCTCTGGTCATTTTTCGAAGTTACCATATTTTCTTAAGAACTTCTAATTCCAACTTATACTTGTTCTAAACAAAGCAGAAGGATAGTTAACTTTGTTATAAAAAGAAAACTGCAAATAAGAGAATCCTAATTCTATTAGATAAAAATAGTGCTGAAAACAAGATAAATTTCATAAAAGGGATAGCTCACAACATTCATAACTCTTGATTAATTTGTGAAACTACAATAATTTTCAATTTTTGTAATATGCTTAATCTGTCATTTCATTCATAACAAAATAAACTTCTAAATTAAAAAAAAATCTTTATTCCTTTTTAAAATTTGCGTTTACTACCTATGCTTTTTTTTCAAAATATATGATTTAAAGCCTTTAAAAGCTTCAAAAAATTATCTGAGGCACGCATTTATCTGGGGACGCAAATGCCTGGTACGTAACTATCCTAGTACCTTATTTCTCTACAGCAGAGGCTATCTTGTAGTTGTATAAAATAATTAGTATCTGTATAAAACAAAAACAAAAAAAGAACACACACATATATATATATATATATATATATATATATATATATATATATATATGTTAGCAAAGTGTTTCTTTGGGGATTGGAGTTTTTTTGGGAAGTGGAACGCAAAGTGGTAACACCCGTCAGGTTCCTAACTATAGAAAAATATATATGAAAATATAAAAATACAATTCTTATATATAAAAAATTTACCAAAAACACATATTTATCCTAAAATAAACCAACAATGGAATTTTAAAGCAAAATGACCAGCAATATATTTCATATAAAATCTAGCTATATAACCCGGTGGCGGGGGATTTTAGTGATTATGTTGAAATGGTAAAGTCAGGTGCTTATTCAAAAAGCTCCAGTATGAGGTTTAAAAAATGGGAAGTAGTTTTGATTTTTGTTGTATTTCGAAGAAATATACGATCGCAAAACGTTACATTTTCCATTCATTTTTGCAGCAGCCTGTGTGTTAATTGACATATTTATTCACATATCAAGCCATCAGACATTGATCTATCAGTGACTTGATTTTCGTTGAGTTTGAGTGAAGCGTCTTAGAGAAATGCATAAAAGTGCGCAAAAAACCACCAGAAATTATGTTTGACGTTGATATTTTTAATCGTACTGGTCATGGTCGATAACGTTGTCGTCCACAATGTCATTTTGTCCTTCTTCCTCAAAAAGAAAATTCCAGTAATCTCCACTTCCGTTTTACGACTTTATAGAAAAATACAGGCTGTCTTTTATCAGGTGTGGAAAATTATCTATGAATTCCATATTTTTTCAGTGTTAATTTATTTTGAACAGGGTATAAAACAGAAGCCATAAAATAAGTGACTGGAAATTAGTTTTAAAAAATCTACCTCTAGACATTTTCTACAAAAGAAAATGTCATGATGGAAAAAAGGCCCCAGTATTAATAAAAATTATTTTATCGTCAAAAGGTTTGTTATTTTTAAGAGAAAAGACCAAAGTATTTTTTTTTAATTATGTTATTAAACGTCGGTTTAAAAGTCAGCTACTGTTGGGTCAAAATGCATTTCTGTTATATTTTAGAGTAAATTCTGTTATATTTTAGAGGTTTTTTTTTCAAATCAGACTAATTAAACTTTAAATGAGCTAATCTTTTTCAAATAAAATTTAAGAAAAATATATTATTTTTAAAAGACTTTTAAATAAGAGAATCAATTTGCGATGAAAGACGACTAAAATAGAGCTAATCAGCCATTCATATAAAAAAATAACCAACTTCCAGGAAATTTCGATTAGCTTTCGAAATGCAGAAAAGTATTTTGCTTATTAGAAATATTGCATTTCGTCTTTTACCTTTGGGCACCTCGACGTGGTGTAATGGTTAGCAAGGTTGTCTTGTTGGAATCATTACAACTGCGTACTAAGTACAATTCTCAGTGGTAGCTCAACACTTTCGGCTATATGATAGACTAGCAGTATAGCCCGGGTGTAATGAAAGCTTTAAAACTAATCCATGGTCCTGGAGCTTAGACTCAGCCTGAAGAAGATTTGTGTGAAGTTTGGTGAGAATCGGATAAAAATTGTGGAATTGTATAAAGGACATACAGACAGATAAACAGACACACACACACACAAACATCTTGCCTTTTATATATATATATATATATATATATATATATATATATTATCGATTTTCTGCACTATTGTAAGAACTGCAACCTTGAAACTTCTGAATATCGTTTCTTATGTCTTTGTCTATGTGTGTATCAAATTTGATTAAAATCGGCCCATTCCTTCTATAACCCGATATTTTCGAAATTTATCGGGTGTACCTCGACACAAAACCTAGCTAGAAACACTCGCTGACGCTTGTAGTACAACTGTGTAAATTTTCAAGAAAATCGGCTCAGCCGTTTTGGAGTCTATAGGTAATAGACACATAGATACACACACAGACATATACACACACAAAGTTCCATTTATAAATAAGTTTAGATAGGTATAATCTGCGTGAAGAACATTTAGTATATTACCTTGAAATTAAAGCTAAAATGAAAGGTTTTAAAAACTAATTCAAAATCATTTTATGAAGGTCTTCAGTTAAAAGCTTTTTTCTATTATTATATCAGTTCACTGTATGAGTACAACTTGCATCATGTAATCCTGTATTATATGTCACCGGGTTTGACTATCGGCGACGAAACCGTGTCTTTCCTCTGTATTTTCTGGAGAGAAGAGTGGCTAGCCACACAGTGTGATTAAAACAAAGATATATCAAAGGGCAGATGAGCCTTCTTGCAGTGTCAATACATAACAAATGGAACGATTTGAATCTATAGTTGTAGGGCTTTCTAGACTGAAGCAAACGACCAGCGCTGATGCTTTCTCCGATGTTCAAGTACCCGTGAACAAAGTGAGCCTTCAAGGTGGATGACATCAGTTGGTAAGAGAGCTGAGTTTTGCCACATATTAGAGCCAAACATGCTACGCATGCGCGTATAGTGGAGGTGCATCAGTGCATGCGTAGCATGTGGAGTGGATTGGAGCATGTCGAGTGGTCATATGAGAGAGACTGCTTTAAAAACCACTCCTTGACACCTTGTATTTATCGGTGTACAATACAAAAAATTTGGTACAAGGTCAGAAACCACTCTTTGGTACTAGACTGATTAGAATGATGACGAATTTCGATAATGATACATCT
Source organism: Ascarosepion bandense (assembly GCA_037127315.1). NCBI lineage: Eukaryota > Metazoa > Mollusca > Cephalopoda > Sepiida > Sepiidae > Ascarosepion > Ascarosepion bandense. Next base: position 2,397,568 of record JBBBDQ010000221.1, read on the forward strand.
AAAATAAAAATAAAAATTACAAACGCTTGGTTTAAATCAGGTCTGATCACACTAATGCAGATTTCGTTATCTTGAAAAGTCCCTCTCTGACATTGCAGAAAATGGTCCAGTAAGAATTAAACAAAAGTCACCTAAAATGGGACCAAATTGTCTTAAATGTTTACACTTTGGTCAGATTCTCATTAGATACAGTCGCCTATCGCCTGGTTTACGCCCTTCCCGGTCTTTGGAACAGGTTTATGCGTTGCTTTCTGTTTAGGATTGGCTTTCCGGTTCCTTCCAGTTTTCTCATTCTATTCCAGTAACACACCTACTAGGGGTGAATTGATTAAAAAATACGTAAATGATGACTGCTGAATCTTACGCCGATGAAAACCACCCAATCTTCATTCGCATTACTTCTAATGTCTTCCGTATCGACATCCATGGAATTTTAGATGACTCTTCAAACAATCTTTCGATTTCAGCAGCAAGGCTTCTGATTGAGAGGTTATGAGGAGCATGGAACCATCTCTTAATTGCTGTTGTTTTCAGGTTCACCCTAACCCGAAGTGGTAGCACCTGTTAGGGTCCCAGCAATGGGCAAATAGTTAACTTCCAAACTAGAGTCAAAACACTATGAAAGTATAAAAATAGACTTTTATAGAAATATATACATAAAATAGACTTTTATAGAAAAATATACATTTTTGAAGGAAAAATGTTACCAACAATACATTTTTGAAGGAAAAAAAATTATTCTCGACAAACATTTTTGAATGCAAAACTAGAAAACATTTCCAGTTTTCTAAAATAAAAAAATTAAAAAAAATTCATTAAAATCTGACTAAATAAACATTCTGACTATAACCGAACATTAAAAAATACCTTAAAACCCCACTTTTTTTTTGCACAACCCACAGTGGTGTTGATATGCCGTTAAACTAAACTCAAACTCAAACTCAATATTTCTATTTCATAAGTATCAGTCTTATATAACTCTGTATCTTTGATTGGTATGAATATTGATGCTTACTCTAAAAATCTCCTTTATAATACTATGTGTCTTCTTGGTCAAGATCATGATTTGCAACACAGGTATTGTCAGTTGAACAATGGGGCATATCGTCATAATTCGATTAGTTCTGCTTGGTATGAATGACCTTTCAGACAATTTAAATTACGTGCTCTCTAAAACAGCATACGTTCACGCACACTCCGTTTCTATGACTGTATATTAATTGGTAACGTATAGTGTATGCCTTTTGGGGGATTACGCGCGATTTGTGCCTCCATCCCTGATAAAGGGCTTACACTCTGTACGATTTAAAGTGTCAACCAAATGCAGGTGACAATTCTACACCATCAGCTTCTTTTCTCGTGCTTCCCACCTGTGGAACCCCCTTCCATATACTTGCTTTCCTAACGGTTACAACCTCCAAGAATTTAAATGCAAAGTCAATTCCCATCTCTCATCCACTTAACTCTAGCCCTTTTCACATCACCCCGTGTATCTTGGTTCTTTTCCTTCCTCTCTATCTTCGTAACTGTCTTCACATCCTTCTCTTGCACTTTCACTTTCGCCACTGTAGCTGGTTTGTCTTTGTCTTCACTCTTTTCCTGTCTAACACTTAACTCTCTTATGTAGCCCCCTGCACATAAGTGGCGGTAGCGCCTTGCTTGCGGTGAAATGATTAAAAAAAAACAAGTGACACCCAACATCGGTACTACTTGCTGCAAGCTGTTGTCTTTGAGGAATCCAAGCATGATGTTTGGAGCCACCACTTGACCGACATTCCTTCCCACAAGTGCAACACATATGGCAGGGATCATTAATCTGACCATAGTCAAACGACTCGATATGTCTGTGAGAGTGCATAGGGTTCACCAAACCTGTTTTGCAGAGGCACACTCTCGCACGTCAGATCCTGTTGATTATATTTTTCAGGTGGAAGGTTTACGGGCTCATCTTTTCGTGCAGCTCTTTCAAGGGACTTAGCATTCAGGCCATCCATATACGGAGCCCATTCCAGTGTTCGTCACCTTGTTTTATATCCTTCTCGACAGATGTTGGATCAGATATGTTGCCACCTAACTTAAGCTTTGCCTTCATGTCAACATAAAACAATCTAAAGTTGCTGACAAACTTTCCTGGACAAGCAAGTTTGACAAATCTATGGAGCCTCATTGCTTCCAACACTTCAAACACAAACGCTATCATATTTCCTGTTTTTTTTTTTTAATATTCTACGTTGATATATATTAATTATTTCACCCTAAGAAAAGCAAAAACAACTTCTAAGATACAAGGGGTTACTGGATATGAGAGAATATGAGAAAAACATTATTAACGAGGAAGAAAAAAGAACAGTAATTAATAAAACAGAAGATATCGATTGAAATTGCCTTTAAATTTTTGAAGATCAAAGTTGACTGTAAAGCAAAAACCCAGTAATGCGTTCCACCTGCGAGTGCCTAATCTCTTAGCATAGAACTTAGGTTAATCACTAGAAATTTCAACATTAAATTAATGTGACATTGCCGCCTATCTAGTCAGTAAGTTAGGTGTGATATGTGATACATCCTTGGGCGATCAATGACTGACCAAACAGATTTTCTCATAGTATGCTGTTATTTCTTTCTGCAGTAGACTAGTTGCCAACCAAGGCTATAGAATCCAATCCGTCCTGTTATTTAACGTATAGCTGGATGGAGAAGAGATGGATAAATATCATTCAGAAATGTATTTGCGCGTAAGTGAATGCAACGAGTTCAACTGAAATTCGAACTCGGCTCTCCGATTTCTTATTCTGAGGCGATATCTACTGCACTACAACACACATTACGACATGAATATCAGAGGAGGAATTAAAAGAAAAGATAATGAAAATTACGACCATACTTAGACATTGACACTAGACATTTAGAGATTAATATTCGCATGTTCAGGTAATCATCCAATCAGGAGTACCTTCCAATAAGTATAAACTCTTGAGAGAAAAAATCTTTAATATCTTTGACTTATCTAGGACTGTGTTCAACTGGATAAAGTTAGTTACCATGAAATTATTTATAGAAAAGATACAGGGAATTTATATCACAGCAGCGGGAGCGTGATCAAGGCTGAGATGTCAAGTCATTTATATATTGTTACATGTTGGAAGTTTTAACAAAAGAAAAGAAAATGATGTAAAAATACACAGAGCTAAATCACAAACAATTATTTAATTTACTGAAAACACAAAATAAAATATATACAAATATACAACTGTGGCATTTCAAACAGAAAACGTAGATTTTACTGGCGAAGTGTTACGTGGGAGAAAAAGAAAGGTGAGGGTCAAGTATTTTATGTGCTATTACTGGAAATCCCAAATATATGTATGTATAGAATATTTTTTAGTTTGGTCAATTAAAATATTCAAAAACTCTATTTACCAATTTAGTTCCAGAAGGTCCTCCTTTTGGGTTTTTGTTAGTCGGCAACTTCTCATAGAGATTCTTTCGGCTGGATATAATAATCCTCGAATCATAAGCCGGAGTTTATAATACCAGAAATTCCCCTTAAACAACTGACAACTCTCTTCAGAAAAAAACTATTTTTATAGGGGCCAGCACCTAATTAGCATATTTCTCGAATCATCTAGATTTTTCTCGAATATACTGGAACGATCTAGAATCATCCAAACGTCCTATTTCTAATTTTTCTATTTTTACAACTACTTCATGAATGAAAACTTTTTTGTATTAACAAGTAGGACTTAGTAGAATCCCTTACTATAAATTTTAACCTTTTGGTTGACTATTAATATTTTTTACGCAGAAATGCATCCTCGTAGCAATATATAGAGGGAGAGATGAGAGAGAAAGAGAGAGAGAGAGAGAGAGAGTAAAAGAATTTTTGCAAAATTTTGTCACTTAGCTGATTGACACGATCATCAGCATCTTGACTCCAGAGTTTCGTACACGGACTCCCCGGTAATAACTCCGCTTACTCGTCAGGGAGTATCAGCAGTTGACTGCTTATACTTATCAATTTTTTTGGTATGTTTTTAAAATCATATCACCCTGAGCAAAGCAGTAATGCCACTGATGTGCAGGGGGCTACGTGAGAGTGAAAAGATTTGGAAAAGAGAAAGCCGGAAACCACATCCTAAACAGAGAACAAGGGATGAGCCTCTACACCTGTACAATAGACGTGGGTGGAGTGTGAACCGGGCGATAGTTTAGTCTATCTACTCCAATTGAAAAAAAAAAAAAAAAGTAAAGTGAAAATATTGGAAAAGAGAAAGCCGAAAACCACATCCTAAACAGGGAACAAGGGATGAGCCACTAAACCTGTTCAATAGACGTGGGTGGAGTGTGAACCGGGCGATAGTTTAGTCTATCTACTTCAATTGTAAAAAAAAAAAGAAAAAGAAAAGTGAAAAGATTGGAAAAGAGAAAGCCGAAAACCACATCCTAAACAGGGAACAAGGGATGAGCCTCTACACCTGTACAATGCACTTTTCATTAGTACAAGTTTTTTTCTTTTATGTGTACACATGTGCCTGTGTGCGCGTTTTCAAGCGTCCTTAAGTCTGCGATAATGTGTGCACGTGTAGAATGTAGTGGTTATTTCTTTTTTCGTCGTTTTTCTTTTTTTGTTTTTGCTTTACACTCACTCCTTAATCTTTTCTCTGATTTTTTTTTTCTTTTTTCATTTTTTTCAACTGTAGCCATTTTAACTCCCGGTTTTCTAGACATATCCTCCCATTGATTACATCCATACTAATTTACGCACATTTCTATACATACATGCCTATAGACGCATACATTCATCTACAATCACATAGACGGCTACTGGTATTTCTCTGTATATATTTCAGAGTAAATGCACATACACTTCCAGTGTGATTTAGAGATGAATTTAACAGAACACGTCATCACCGCTTAGTGTCTAAATTTATAAATCTAGCAAAATCTATCAAAATCATTAATATGCATGTGCTTATGAAATATTTTAATTATTTAGTTGAGGAACTGATAATCTGAACGATTCATACCTCGTTGATGATGCTCAAGCTCTGTAAAAACATTCTAAAAATGTGCATATCTAACCAATGTTAAACAGTAATTAATCTTAAAAATTATTTTTGTAGTCCTCAAATCTGCCATATCTGCAAAACGAAAATACGTGCGATAGCAATTTTCTTCAAAAAATCTTATTTCCTCTGTAGTACAAATGATTTATGGGTTGGATGCTTCCAAAATTATGCCTTCGGCTTTTTTCCTAGCCAATATATACTGAATATCTCGTCTCCAAAAAATCCGATTTGCTTCTATTCTTGAGAAATAAACGTGAGAATAAATTTGTAACGCCTTGCCACAAAATGGCCGATGGCAATATTAACCAAAGAAAAGAAATAATAAAGGAGAATGTCATTTTTGCTAGATATCTGAAAAAGATAAAACATATATATATAATAATTCTATATACTCAGAAAATGTATAATTCTATATACATTCTTATAATATTTCCGTTAGAACATAACAGCTAAGATCAGTCATGCTCCGTTCATAGAATCAAATCACCCTCATTTACCCTATATCCCAATAGTAAAAGATCAAATTAGATTTTTTTTTTTTTTTTGCAAAGAACTTATAGTTAGTGGAAGGTTCTCCTGATTGGATGATTACCTGAATACGCGAATATTAATCTCTAAATGTCAAGAGTCAATGTCTAAGTATGGTCGTTATTCTCATCATTTTTCCCTCTTAATTCCTCCTCTGACATTCATATTGTAATGCGTGTTGTAGTGCTGTGGATATCGATTCGGAATGAGAAATCGGAGAGCCGAGTTCGAATTTTAGATGAATTCGTTGTATTCACTTAAGCCCGAAGGGAAAGTTATTGATTCATCTCTTTTATGAGTCGAATATCATATTGGGTAACTTATTAAACCATCCAGTTATTGGTTGAATAGCAGTTTTATAGCCTTGTTTGGCAACCAGTCTACAGCAAGAAGAAATGAGAACCTGCTGCTGTAAAATCTTCTACCCAGTCAGTCATGTCTCTTTCGAAACATGATCACCCAAGTGTGTATCACGTATGGCAATTAACTGAATGATCTGGATAAAAAGACTGAATAACAGGGCAGATTGTGTTCTATAGCGTTGGTTTGGAACTAATCTCCCGTGTAAAGAAATGGCAAACTACACCTGATTGCTTGACTGAAAGAAGGCTCTCTGATGTGAGATGTTTAATAAATTCGGTGTTGATTTAAACTAAACAAATTCAATATCGATAATGTCCAGCTGTTTACGATTTAATTATAAATATTTACATTTTAGAAGCAATTATTAGTTAATTATTCCTCTATTTTACAGGTTTATCACCTGTAAAATAGCGGAATAATTAACTAAGAAATATATTTCACGGATACTTCAAAATTTGTTTTAAGCTGACATTCGAATATTTTTTTTCATTTTCAGAGATTCAATATACTAATAAAGAAGTTGTATTTTTTTTTTTTTTACATTATTTTCATTGTTTCGGGCAGTTGTTTTCATATTTATTGCCATATTCAGTTTTCGACCGTTGTTATGATCTGTCTATAATTCTAAGATGAAGTATTGTAACTCATTCATTACCCACAAGTACATGTAAACGATTTTTATACTACTAATCGCCCATGTTAAAATATTGCTGTCACATGTAGTCCGGTGCCCTTGGTATTTACCGGAAAAATAAGTAATATTGGTCCTGCTCTGTCTGTTCGGATTCAGTCACTTACCAACCGACGCAAGGTTGTCTTTCTATATCTTTTTTATAAATACCTTAATTAAAAAAAAGTTGTTTCTTTTTTTGTTGTTATTTTTTACGCTATTTATATTATTATATGATGGCAATATTATTATATTGCCATATTCAGGATATTTCGGCTGTTGTACGATCAGACCTTCTGTGATGTACGTTAACATTTCTAACCGAACGCTTTTAGTCTACGTGAGGTGGATTCTTCTAATACTGAGTACCATGCAATTTTTGAGTATCTCAATTATAGAAAATTCTGTTTAGTATAGATGCCGATTTGCGTTGTGGTGCAGCGGATATCGATTCGGAACGACAACTCGGGTAGCCGAGTTCAAATTCTAGTTGAACTCCTTGCATTCACTTATGCACAAATACCTTCGAGAGAGGTATTTATCCGTCACTTTCCTCCAGTTGTGGGTTAAATAATAGAACAGATTGGGTTCTATAGCCTTAGCTGGCAACCAGTCTACTGCGGGATAATCTTCTGCCCAGTCAGTCATGTCTCTTTTGAGACATGATCGCCTAACGCGTGTATCACGTATGGCACTTAACTGACTATTTAGTTACTGAACTCTCCATGTTTTGTTCACGTCTGCTGTGGTCAGGTATTGAACTCACAATTCCTTTAGTCAAGTTACTTTTTGGGTTATTCAACCAACGCTTTTATCCACTGATATAATTAGGACAAGCTACCCAAAATAACACACACACACACACACACACACACACATACATACATACATATATATATGAATAGAATAAATAAACAACAAGTAGGAAAAGTGTTTTTAATCTAACATGTTTCACTTATGACAAATTTTTTCGGAGATTTAATCAGGACGAATGATTTAAAAATCCGAGAAGCAGTATTTTTAAATGAGGTATAATTTCAAAGGTCTGATCCTTGTCATTTGTGATAAAGCAACGAAAGAATATTAAATGTAGAAGCTAAAACTTGTGCTTGTTTAACTGTATGTGCCAACGCGTTTATTTTTAAATAAGTAAGAGAAAAAAGTTATGAATGTATGCGTTGAGAGAAATCAAATGATGGTACGAGTTTCATTCTAAATAACGTGAGCATCTTCTATAAATCATAAACGAAATATATTCCCGTTTAGATTCTAGTGAAAATAATGTTAACAGAATCTTTTAATGAAATAATAAATTTCGAAATAACGTTAACTGATAGTATCTTCCAATGAAATAAGAATAACTATGTATTAAAATTGTTATAACATAATTTAGTAATAATATATAAATAACAACAATAAAATGTAATAATATTAACGGTTAGAATCTTTCAATGAAATAATATTAATATTCATCAGATGCTTTATCACACGGGTCACGTATCTGACCTTTGAAACTATACGTCTCTCGGATTTTTAAATCATTCGTCTTTTTAAATCTCTGAAGAAGCTTGTTTTAAGTGAAACATATTAGATTAAAAATATTTTTTTCCTACTTGTTCTTTATTCTATTCGTCTGTTAATACAGAAAATAAACAAACACAAATACAATATGCTTCAACATAGGAGAAAATATGTTAAAGTGCTTATAGAATATTTAATATGCTTACAAAATAATCTATATCATTATAAGGGTCCGTCCGTCCGTCACGATTTCATATTGAGACCAAACAACAAAAGAGGGAGGGATTATTTGTAATAATAATAGGTATAAATATTTGATATTTTTCGGATGAAGTATAGCTCCATGTAACCGTTTTACCCTTGACACACTAATTCGAATTCGAGCTACCTAAAAATACCGAAAGTGATTATCAAACCTGGAAATAGCTTAAAGTGTGGAACTGCCATTCACCATTTTTATGTCCACACAGCCTATATCAATATATTCTTGATACACTGATAAGAATATTTGATACAGAATTTTAGGTTTTGTTATAGGATTAGTACCGGTAAAACCCAAAACACCTGTCAGAATACCTAGATTGATAATGGTATTCCACATACATGAATTACACCAAAATGTACCCGATATGCTGGGAGGATCTTCGGTTATCGTATGAGAATCGTTGTTTCAACGAAATAAGTCCACTCCACAAGAGGAACGGCTGATTGATACTCAGGCCAGCATATCAGCACTCGCAGAGATTTTGTATTAATATTACTTTTTTTAAACCATTTCACCCTAAGCAAGGAAGTTTTACTGACACTGTTGCGCTGGGGGTTACATAAGGGAAGTGATGAGAAAGAGGGTTAGTTACAGGGGGTGTCAGGAGGAGAGTAATAGACTGATGAGAATACCTGTGTAATGGGGGTGGAGTGGGTGGAGAAAAGACCTTGAGAGAAAGGATGCGAGTTAGTGAAATAGGAGATGTCTATTGATCTTGCATGTAAATTCCTGGAGATTGTGGCTGTCGGGGAAGCAATTATATTAAAGGGAATTCCACAGTCGAAAAGTGTGAGAAAAAAGCCGTTAGAATAAAAATTGCGGTTACATTTTATTGGTTTCACTGTATAAAGGGTAGGACCTAGCTGCTAGTCTAATAGCTCGTATAAATCCATACCTAGTGGGCACCAGTGATCTAAGTTCATTGAAGCAGACGCCATGAAAATATTTGTAGAAGAGGCACAGGGAAGCTACGTCACGCCGGTGAGAGGGCGACTGCAGCCGAGCTGGCAAGTCGGTATCGATCAAATTAGAGATTCTCCGTTCGATTTTGTCAAAAACCCCGAGGTGAATAGCAGGGTCACCCGACTAGATGTGGCAGAAGTATTCAATACACGGGAGGATGGTAGATTTATATATGTGCAGGATGGGAAAAACTTCCTGCCCCTACACAGTGAATCGACATTTCTAAGCAGAAATTAATGGGAACCTACTGCTGTAAAATCTTCTGCTCAATCAGTCATGTCTTTTTCGAGACATAATAGCCCAAGCTCGTATCACCTATGATACTTAACCGACTAATCTGGATAAAAAAATTGAATAGCAGGACAGATTGGTTGTGGTGTTGTAGGCTTAGTTGTTATTGTGGCAAAATCTTCGTCGCCAATTTGTTGGGGAGTTGTTGTGGCAAATCTTCGCCGCAAACTTGTAGTGACCGGAAGTAAGACACGGAAAACAGAAGGTAGGTTCAAAACACTGTATTAGTATAACAAGAACATATATACAAAGAAAGTGCCGGTAATGAGTAAATAGAATAATGTAAGTTCAAACAGTAGAGTTTCGCTGCTTATTGTCTGACAAATAGCTGGCTTTAACTGCGTACTTCTTTTTCTATGTGGCCTGTCCCTTCAGGGCGTAGGCGATCAGCGTTCTCCACGTCTCCCTTCCCTTGTGGCTCTTAGTATGTTTGCTTCTGTTACACCTCACAACCCCCGTTCCGTCATCCACCTGATCAGGCCCTGCAAATATGTTATCCGCTGCCTTCCTCTGTCTCTCTTTCCTTCTATCTGGCCAGTCAGTATCAGGTTCTCCAAGCTCTCCTTCCTTATTGCGTGTCCCAGGAACTTCAGTTGTCTCTTCCTGATGCTCAGTATTAATTTCCTTTTTGTTGCCATTCTTTTCAACACCTCATCGTTGCTTGCATGCTCAGTCCACGATATCCGCAGCATTATTCTGTAGAACCACATTTCCGCTGCGTACTAGCTGTCCTTAACTACCTTCCCCCTTAAGTCACGCAGGTAACTATATCTAACAAGAGGTAGAGTTTATTCCTCATAGAATGGCACCATAATAGTTGGCAACCAATCTACCAGAGAAAGTAATGGCAACTTACTACGAGTAAAAATTCTGTCGAGTCAGTCACGTTATTTTCGCGGCAAAATCGTCCAGATGCGTATCACGTATGGCACTTAAATAAATGACTGATGTTAACAACAAAAAAGACTGGTTTTTTACAAAGTGTGAAGCAAGTTTTAGCACCAAAAAGAAGTGTTTGCCTCGGTTTGGTGCAATATGAAACGTGTCGTCCATGACGAGCCATTTGAACAAGAAAGAACCATGGCTACAGACATTTATTTCAAGCAACTTGATCATGCAAATACAGTAAAGAGAAAATATGTTATACTCCATCATTATTATGCAAAGGAACACTCTGCAAAACAAAATCAGAGATTTTACCACTTCCTCCAAAGATTCCAAATTATATCTATCTGAATATTAAATGATTTCAGTTCAGAATTCTCTGTAGGTCAAAATAAACCTGATGAAGTGTATGGGTACAACGACAGAACCGTTGTAATAGTAACATGAAAAAAATAACCAGCGCTTAAATAAGCAAATAATAGTAGTAATATCTTAGAAATGTATTATATGAAGCTCTATCGACGATTACTTATCTTTTACATGTCTTTTTTGTCGAATGGTTAGTTTTTCGCATTTACATTTTTTAATTGTTGGGCGAATATCCTCATCTTTTTTGTCACTTTCAGAAGTTTATAACCAGTGTGTCTTAAAACCTGAATGTAGTAATAATTTGAATAGATATTTGATTCAATGCATATATCGCAAACAAACCCCCACTGGGGAGTATCTTTAATTACTAACAGATGGTCATCCGATTCTCCCAGTATCGCGTAAGAATAATGTGTCAATCCAGACACATATCAACAGGACATTTTTTTTAATCATATCACCCCAAGCAAGGCGAAAACGCCACTGATGCGCAGTGGGCTACGTAAGAGTGAAAAGATTGGAAAAGAGAAAAACCAAACAATATCCTAAACAGGAAACAAGGGATGAGCCTCTTCACCTGTTCAATAGATGTGGGTGGAGTGTGAACCGGGCGATAGTTTAGTCTATCTACTCAAATTGAAAAAAATTTAAAAAAAGAATGAAAAGATCGGAAAAGATAAAAACCGGAAACCACATCCTAAACAGGAAACAAGGGATGAGCCTCTTCACCTGTTCAATAGACGTGGGTGGAGTGTAAACCGGGCGATAGTTTATCTGCTCCAATTGAAAAAAAAAAAATTTAAAAAAAAACGAGTGAAAAGATTGGAAAAGAGAAAAACTGGAAAACACATCCTAAACAGGAAACAAGGGATGAGCCTGATCGCCTGTTCAATAGACGTGGGTGGAGTGTAAACCGGGCGATAGAAACATAAAAAGTCTCCCGCATCAGTTTTGATAGATAAAAAAACTGCAACGTGGTATTTCTATTACATTATTTTTATTTTATTTTTTAATCATTACATTCTAAGCAAGGCGGGACAGTCACTAGTTTGTATGGGGGTTACATTGAGAGAAATGACGGAGTACTGAAGAAAGGATAAATGATAAACGGGTTTCAAGTAGACAGAAGAAGGCAATTGATGTTGCATTCAAATTTTTGAAATTGTAGCTATCAGGGAAGCAAGTAAAAGGAAGGGATTTTCAGAGGCGAGAAATGCGAAAAAAGAAACTATTCGAGTAGAAGTGGTGGTTATTTCGATGGTAAAAATGTCGGACCTAAATGAGGATTGAGCAAAGTACAAAAGATGAGCGAGTTTTAAAAAGATAGAAAATTGTAACTTTTGTTACATATAAATCTTTGGAGAGTGTAGCTATCATGGAGGGAAGTGAACGGAAGGGAGTTCCACAGGCGGGAAATAGGTGAAAAGAAAATATTCGAGAAGTGGTGATTGCAATTAGCTATTTTAACGGTAAAATGGTGAGATCTAGATGTTAATCTAGAATCCCGCTTAAATTCATGTAAACGGGCAGTAGGGATGAATATATTTGCAGTTGTCATGAAAATATTTGTAGAAAAGACAGAGGGATGCCACGCCACGTCGGTTTAATCACTGAAGTCGAGATGCCAAGTCAAGACTTCTTGTATTGCAGATTTTTCTTTGTATTTTGTCTAGAATGTTGATATGAATAACAGAAGCACCCGACCAGATATGGCAATAGCATTCAATGCACGGACGAATGGTAGATTTATAAATGTACAAGATAGATTTTGACGAAAAAATTTCTGGGCCGACACAGAGACATAGCCTTCCTAGCAGTAGATACAGTTATAGATCTGACACATTCGTTCCACTTAAGGTCGATTGAAAACGAGACGCCAAGGAGGCGCAGTGTGTTGCTTTCAAGGAGACTTACCTCAGCCATGCTGATAGCTGACAGGACAGTTTCGCTTTACCCTTGTCGCAAAGTATTCAGCTAATGTAAGGTTCATACAACATCAGGAAAATATTCAGAATGCCTAGAACTTAAAGAGAAATATCTGAATTGCAAAACATAACATAGAGGAGAAATTGGCCAAGAATTTTGTCTATTTGAGCTTATGACAAAATATAAAAACTTGAAACTAATCTAGCAACTAACGTCAAGCGAGAGGATCATCTAAAAACTGTAATTAAACAAAAGACGATTAAATTATACATATTATAATCATGCATCATGCTCATCATAACTCTTGTGGAATTTAGTAAAATACTAACGTAAAACACAAGTGAATGAGAAGTCTGAAAGAATCAGTGAATATGCTATGTCATAACAACCTCATCAGTAGACCTAGCATAAATATAAACTCAATCTAGTAACCTTTGATAAATAAAAAAGAATAGTAGCGGTGTGAGCCAAACTTGTCTGCCAGTACATTTAATAAGATTATTGGTATGACAAAAGAAGAAGAAAAAAAGAAGAAATTAAGAAAAATGAAAGAAAAAAGAAGAAAGAAAAGAAAAAGAAACGGTGTAAGATGAAGAAAAAGAAGAACTAATTAAGAAAAAGGAAAAAGAAAAGAAGAAAAATAAGTAATGTAAAATGAAAAAGAAGAAATAGAAAAGGAAGAAAAAGAATAATGACATTAAGAAAGGAAGAATAATGAAAATTAAAATAAAATTACTGAAAAAATCTGAAATAGCAAACAAAAAAGAAAAAAGTGCAATGACAAGAAGATAAAAAAGAAAAAAAGAAAAGTAAATAAAATTACAAAAAAAACAAAAACAAAAAAAAACAAAGAAATCCGGAAGCGGTTAAAAAGAAATAAATAAGTTTGAAAATACAATGACAAATGTACCAAAAAATGTCTATTCGTTCTTTAGAGGTTGTCCAGCTCTAACATTACTAACAAATAAGGGAGCTAACTCTTTACAATTAAGACTAAAAAGACGCGAATATTACAAAGAGAAAAAGAAGAAAAGAAAACAATCGAGATGATAATGATGATAATGATGTGAAGCATAGTTAGCATAAGCTAATTCGAAATATGAATTTTATAAAGAGATAATAATAATAATAATAATAATAATAATAATAATAATAATAATAATAAAGTCTTTTCACTAGAAACTTTCAGGCAAATATTATACATAATAATATGGATCCAAAATGCAGGTTTTGTGATAAACACCAAGAAACAATAGACCATCTAATCTCAGGCTGTTCTGTACTTGCCTCAAATGAATATAAAAATCGTCACGATAGAGTGGGGCAATATTTACATTGGACAATGTGCAAACACTATGGAAAATCTGTAAACAAACACTGGTATAAACATCACCCAGCACCGGTTACAGAAATAGAAGATGTAACCATTCTATGGGATTACACCATCTACACAGACAGAAAAATTGAAGCAAACAGGCCAGACATTATTGTTAAAAACCAGAAGGAGGAAACTTGTCTATTAATTGATATGACTTGTCCAGCGGATTGTAACATAGCAATCAAGGAATTTGAAAAACTGTTAAAATATAAAGACCTGGAAATTGAAATAGAAAAAAAGTGGAAATTGAAAACAAGAGTTGTGCCAGTGATAGTAGGTGCACTTGGAATGATAAAAAATGGAACAAAACAACACATTGAAAGAATCCCTGGAAACCCCAGCTTAAGAGATATACAAAAAATTGTTTTATTAAGTACAGCCCACACACTAAGGAAAACTTTATCTATGTAATGCTAGGGATGATAGGGAAGATAGAAAAACATGAAATGGAGCCATAACAACACGCCACGACCTGCCTTAGGTCTCCCCACAGACTTGGTTGGTAGTGAGACCAAAGCAGAAATCAAAATATGATGAAAAATGAAATAATAATAATAAAACTGTGGAAAACTATGGAAAATATGTAAACAAACATTACTATGAAAACCACCCAGCGCCGGTAACAGAAATAGAAAATGTCACCAATCTATGGGATTACATCATCTACACAGAAAAATTGAAGCAAATATGCTGATAAAAACCGGGAAGAAAAAAATTGCCTAATAATTGATATGGCTTGTCCAGCGGATTGTAACATCGCAACCAAGGAATTCGAAAAACTGTCAAAATATAAAAACCTGTAAATTGGAATAGAAAAAATGTGGAAATTGAAAACAAGAGTTGTGCCAGTGATAGTAGGTGCACTTGGAATAATAAGAATGGAACAAATCAACGCATTGAAAGAATTCCTGGAAACCCCAGCTTAAGAGATATGCAAAAAATTGTCTTGTTAAGTACAGCCCACACACTAAGGAGAACTTTGTATATGTAACGCTAGGGATGTTAGAGGAGATAGAAAAAAAAATGAAATGGAGCCATAACAACACAGCACAACCTTCCTTAGGTCTTCCCGCAGACTTGGTAGGTAGTGCGACCATAGCAGAAATAGAAATATGATGAAAAATGACAACATAATAATAATAATAATAATAATAATAATAATAATAATAATAACAACGAAAACAGAATATAAAAGGGTGATGAGTATATGAACTGGAAGAAAACGCCTGGAAAGAGACGATGGATGGATTGATTATCGGTGACAAACACAAGATCTAAAATGACAAAGAGAATTGTACCTATGTAAGTAGGAGTCGCTGATGCAGTAGATATGTGTCGTGTTCACTGTTCAATTAACCAACCTGTGCCAAATATGCAATAAGCTCCGGAACGGGCGCAATAAGCCTGAAGGGAAAGGAAAGTCGTACGGCAATCAAAAAAATAAAATAAAATAAGATAAAATAGTACACACTGAAAACAACAAGGACAACAACAAATATCATGTAAAAGGGGAAAAATACATATATTAAGGATAAAAAATAATAATGCATATTTTTTGTTGTTGTTGTTCCTTTTCTTTATATAAAACTTCTTTTTTTATCAACTCGTCTCCATAGCAACGTCCTGATAGCCAAGTAGACTAAGACAGGCAAAAGATTGTCAAGGCGTCAATGTGGAGAATGAAGATATGCCAGTGGCGGGAAAAGTCTGGAAAATCATAATGGAGCTGACATTATTATTAATAAGAAGAAAAAATGTTCTACAAGCATTTGTTCTGATTACAATGTTGTTGATGATGTTGATAATGATGAGTAGGACTTATATAAATTCCGCCTTGCGTTCTTACAATGCAAAAACATTTCATATAATCTGATACTAAGAGGATAACGTTAAATTATTTGGAATTTATGCCTGAATTTTCTATGATTATTTTTATAGATTTATTCATGCTCCTGTCCTCATCTTTGTTTTTTTATAGTCCCAGCAATTCAATATGAAATGAAGTATCGTTGATCATTTATCATTCAGTCAGTTAAGTGCCATAAGCGATACACGCTTCTCTTTCGAGATATCTCTGACTATGCAGAAGATTTTCTAGCAGTAAGTTATCATTACTTTCTCTGGTAGACTGGTTGCCAACCAAGGCTATAGAACCCAATCTGGCCTGCTATTCATCCTTTGATTCAGATGTGGTAGAATGGTTGCTAACCAAGGCTATAGAACCCAATCTGGCCTGCTATTCATCCTTTGATTCAGATGTGGTAGACTGGTTGCCAACCAAGGCTATAGAATCCAGTCTGTCCTGCTATTCATTTCTTTCATACATATCAGTCAGGTAAGTGCAATACGTAATACACCTTCGAACGATCTTGAACTCTTTCGATCCATGATTGACTAGACAGAAGATTTTCCCGCAATAAGTTGTCATTTTTTTCTGCGGTAGTCTGGTTGCTAACCAAGGCTATAGAACCCAATCTGGCCTGCTATACATCCTTTGATTCAGATGTGGTAGAATGGTTGCTAACCAAGGCTATAGAACCCAATCTGGCCTGCTATACATCCTTTGATTCAGATGTGGTAGAATGGTTGCTAACCAAGGCTATAGAACCCAATCTGGCCTGCTATACATCCTTTGATTCAGATGTGGTAGTCTGGTTGCTAACCAAGGCTATAGAACCCAATCTGGCCTGCTATTCATCCTTTGATTCAGATGTGGTAGACTGGTTGCCAACCAAGACTATAGAATCCAGTCTGTCCTGCTATTCATTTATTTTATACATATCAGTCAGGTAAGTGCAATACGTAATACACCTTCGAACGATCTTGTCTCTTTCGATCCATGATTGACTAGACAGAAGATTTTCCCGCAATAAGTTGTCATTTTTTTCAGCGGTAGTCTGGTTGCTAACCAAGGCTATAGAACCCAATCTGGCCTGCTATACATCCTTTGATTCAGATGTGGTAGAATGGTTGCTAACCAAGGCTATAGAACCCAATCTGGCCTGCTATTCATCCTTTGATTCAGATGTGGTAGAATGGTTGCTAACCAAGGCTATAGAACCCAATCTGGTCTGCTATTCATCCTCTGATTCAGATGTGGTAGACTAGTTGCCAACCAAGGCTATAGAACCCAATCTGGCCTGCTATACATCCTTTGATTCAGATGTGGTAGAATGGTTGCTAACCAAGGCTATAGAACCCAATCTGGCCTGCTATACATCCTTTGATTCAGATGTGGTAGAATGGTTGCTAACCAAGGCTATAGAACCCAATCTGGCCTGCTATACATCCTTTGATTCAGATGTGGTAGAATGGTTGCTAACCAAGGCTATAGAACCCAATCTGGCCTGCTATACATCCTTTGATTCAGATGTGGTAGAATGGTTGCTAACCAAGGCTATAGAACCCAATCTGGCCTGCTATACATCCTTTGATCGAGATCACTCAGTTAACTGCCAAACGTTATACACGCTTGTGTGATCATGTCTCTTTCGATCCATAACTGACTAACTAGAATAGTAGGTTGCCATTTCTTTTTGCGGTAGACTGGTTATCATCTAACGCTGTAGAACCCAGTCTGTTCTGTTATTCAATCATTTTATCCAGATCAGTCAGTTAAGTGCCATACTTGATACACGCTTGAGCGATCATGTCTCTTTCGAGCCATTACTGACGAGTCTGATTTCTGATTATTCACGCTCACTCGATGCTCCGCTCATTAGGTCTATGTAAAATAATAACATTGAAGACGAGTTATACTGGAATCATTTTGGTTGAATACAATGACTGGCTATTAGGCGAAGCATACTCATTTTGTCTGTTGCAGTTAGAAAATTCACGGACTATGAAATTGAAGCTGGCTGGCCATGTGTAACGGGAAAATATAAATGAAAAATAATAATAGAATATTTAAAAAATACAATTTATGAGTTAATATTTGGTTGAGTTTCTCTCATCATGATATCCTTTGTTACTGTGTCCAAGATGCTGAACTTGACTGTTATAGACAAGACGTTTCACAGACTATGAAATCGACCTGGGCCGGTTATGTATCGAATAAAAACAGGTTTTAAATTCCTGTAGAAGAAAAAATTATGGTAGAGGACAAAACTACACGATGACACATTTTATGTCGATTTTTCATATGATGAATTATTATTACAGTGCCACGCAAAAGTTTCTAACACAAGAAATGTTTTTTAGGTATTTCTAATACTGTTACATTAATTAAACCTTTGTTGTATAATATCTTGGTCGGTGTGGAATAATGCTGGGGTTAATCATAATTGCTAGCAAAAATGATAGAATTTCACCAAGAAAAGTACTTTACACTGAGCAATGTCGTTGTGTATAAAACAAATGTATTGAACTGGCAAATTTTGTTTTGACTAACGGAGATCAAAGATGGGTCAGCAACCGAGATGGTGCGAAGACATTGGAAGCTACAGTTGTCAGTTGGGACAATTATTTAAGTTACGTCAGCTGTCGCATACAGTCAGATTTAAAGTTTGAGAGTTGACTTTTGCAGTTGCAGACATCAGTCGAGTCATCAACAAGTGCGTATGCCTACCGCCAAATAAACCCCGACACCACTACTTGTCACTGATGAACAGAGAATAATAATAAAAATGTTGTGTTTTATATACCCGTGTCGATATTTTTTTATCACCGAAGCCGAGAAGAACTTCAATTTTGGATCCAGTCTATTCTTTCTCGAATCGATATACAACATTTTTACTAATCGTAGGGCATATATTTAAGTATTCAGCCAGACAGAATTTAAAAAAAAACTTTTTAAAAATTATCCCAAGAAGAAAAACAGATATTTACTAACTCAAAAGGTTACAATAATTTTTTTTATTTCCAACAGTCTTTCTTTTTATAAAAGTGTTCAAATTTTACCAGAATTTTCTAAATTGGGATTTTTTTAACATTCTAGATTAATTTTATGGTTATTTTAGGAATGATTAAAAGTAGTTACCTCCACCCACTTCCGATACGTAAATTTAAATTTAAATTTTAAAAATAAAAAATTTATATTCAAGCTATAAAATTAACTTTACTTGAAAACCAAGAGATGAAATTTTATTTTAAGAAAGAAAAATACACTGGTGTATTTTAAACCGAAATTATATTGAATTTACTCTCATTTTTTTCTGAATTGAAAAAATAAAATTTAAATTTCCCACCATTTTTGATTGATCGACGCATTAGGTAAACAATAGCCAAGTTTCTGTTTTAAAAATCTTGCAAAAATAAAATATACCTCGCTGGCACGTCATTTAAATCAATTTTTAAAATTCAAACTAACCTTTATCTGATTTCAATCAAGTAATTCTAGCTTATTGCCAGAAATCTACAATAAAATTTTTTAAAACTCCGGTAGCCCTCTTTTATCTGCGTTATCGGGATGACGAGAGATATGACAGCTGGAATTTGTCAAGAACGCAAAAAGGGTGACAACCAAACATGCCAAAATTGTAATTAGGTTAAAGCATACATTTTTAGAATTTTAATTTC
Organism: Ascarosepion bandense; assembly: GCA_037127315.1. Classification (NCBI taxonomy): domain Eukaryota; kingdom Metazoa; phylum Mollusca; class Cephalopoda; order Sepiida; family Sepiidae; genus Ascarosepion; species Ascarosepion bandense. The sequence goes on from JBBBDQ010000221.1 coordinate 2,417,313, forward strand.
TTGTTTTTTTTTTGTTTTTTTTGGTTTTTAACTAAATAGTAAAATTAAAAATTTAGATTAATATTTTCAGCAATTATATAATATTTTATAGAATTTTAGTTTAGATTTATAGCCAGACATTTGAATATGCTTTCTGAATAAATAAAAATTTAAAAATTTAAATTTCTTTTAAATTAATTTTAATTTAATAAGAAGAAATGAAATTAAAATAACCGAACTAAAGTATTTTATGTTACTTATTATCATTAAGTTTAAGGCATGGTAAATATATCTAATTTAATTTTTATGAAAACATGTTATGACTCCTATAGAACATCGTACTTAATCAAATGGAACATCATCAAATTGAACATATTTATCCACAAAAAATGTTTTTTCTTAATTAATTTAAAATAGGCAATATAATCATCAATTCATAAGTCAAATGTCTACTCGCAATTAATTCTTTGAAGATTTTGAAAAATATTTTTAATACTTTATATATTATTAAATTATTTCATAACTAGCAGTATAGCCCGGTGATGCTCGGGTGTAATGAAAGCTTTAAAACTAATCCATGGTCCTGGAGCTCAGACTCTTTGGACGTTGGCACGAAAGACTAAAAGGCAATAGTTGTTTCCAGTTAAAGCGAAACCGTAGACTGAAAGAAAAAGGAATGGATGTAAGTCAAATTTTGATTTCCTGGTATCGATATCAAATAAGTTTTTTTCGTTGTAAACTGAATTTTGAAGCCTAAATAAGACCTCTGAGTAAATGGTATGATGACTGAGACTAAGAAATACAATAATACCTAATTAGAGCCAAACCAGAAGCAAAAACTAAAATAAAAGTGCCGAAAAAAAATACAGACATACAGGCAGATAAACTGACACACACACACAAACATCTTGCCTTATATATATATATATATATATATATATATATATATATATATATATATATTATCGATTTTCTGCATATTGTAAGAACTGCAACTTTGAAATTTCTGAATATCGTTTCTTATGTCTTTATGTGTGCTAGAATCAATGAATACATCAAGGAATGGGAGTTTGTTATTAATATTAAGTTCTAATGTAAATTTGAGGACGGAGTGACTTTCAAATTTGTTTTTAAGATATTTAATTTGATCGATATTCTTAGCTAAAACAAAGATGTCATCTATATATCTTACATATATAGAGGGTTTATTGTTGTCATTAATTATTTTATTTTCTAGATTTGCCATATAATAATTAGAAAAGAGGGGACCTAAAGGAGATCCCATCGCAATACCATCTATTTGTGTATAAATATTGCCTAAGGGGTCGTGAAAGGGTACTTGTGTGGTGCATGCTAATAATAGTTTTTTTAATATAGTGGGTTTAATATTGATTGATGGGAGAGTAGCATGGTTGTATACATCACGGATAATGATGTCAATTGTTTCATGGACGGGAACATTTGTGAATAAGTTTTGAACATCCAAAGATGCAATCATTTGATTATTAGGTTTTACGGAATGGAGAATCTGTAAAAATTCGTCCGTGGAGTTAATGCTATATTTTCCAGGAAGATAGGGAGTAATTAGTTTGTTAAGTGTTTTGGAAAGGTTATATATTGGTGTGGCTATTTGAGAAATGATAGGTCGGAGGGGATGATCTTTTTTATGGATTTTTACATTTCCATAAAGGTAGCCGGGCTGATAATCACCTATAATCTTTTGAAGTTTATAGGATCCTATTTCAGCATTGTTTGCAGTAATAAGTTTATTAATATGTTTTTTAAGTTGGGTTGTGGTATTACAAGTTAATTTTTTAAATTTGTTGTGATCGTCGAGAATGGCCTGTAATTTTGAGTGATATTCCTGTCTGTTTAAAATAACAAAAGTATTGGTTTTATCGGCACGTCGGATAACAATATTTTTGTTATTTTTGAGATGTGTGGCTGCTTTTATGAGAGGCATATTTATAATATCATTAGGATTTTTATGGTAACGGTGTTTGATTGATTCAGCTTTGAGTAATTCTTTTAAGCCTACCTGTGTAGTAATATGGTTGTCCTGTTCGAGTTGAAGTATTTGTTGGTATAAAGCTTCAATTTCCATTTGTTTAAACATTGAATTAGGTTTCTGTGCGACATGAAAATTTGGTCCGAGATTAAGGAATTCTATTTCATCTGGAGTAAGTTGGTAATCCGATAGGTTAATGAAGTTGTCATTGATGTTTGGTAAGAGTATTTTTCCTTTATATAATTTGTTTAGCTTTTTTTGGATGACTTGTTTATGGGATTCATGTTCCTTTTGTGTTGTATTGTATAATAAATCCAATATTTCCTTGAATTTTTCACTTGTGGTAGAAGACTGTAAAATTTCTTTGATGTGTACAATTTCAGTGTTGATTTCTTGTAATTCCTGTTTGGCTGTGTGCATTTGACGTTTTATGAGGTTCCATTGCAATTTCTTAGCGGTGGGATCATTTAATGCTGCGGCATCATGTAACTTAAATTTAGTATATCGAGGCAGCAAGTAATTTTCCAGACATATTCTATTAAATATAAAAGACAATGAATGTCTATTATGTTTAATCATGAGCCGTTCTAAACGTCGTATTTTTGCTTTAATTTCAGTTGAAAATAAAGACAAAAATTCTCCAACATTTGGATAATTATTTATTGGTTTTCTTCTAAGCTTTCGGCTCACATGAGCCATCTTCAGAGAGGTAGTTTAAACTGAAATATTATAAAATCCACCATCACCGACGATTTTATTTTGTGTTGACATAAAACTCCGCTTGGCAACGGCAATAGTTACCAAAAATAATAAACGCAGTTCTTAAGTTTGCGATGCGGTTTTATGACGTCACACCGCGGGATAGCGCGAAATGACAACAAAACCATCTAGTCAAATGCAATGTAATATGTCCTCAAATTTACATTAGAACTTAATATTAATAACAAACTCCCATTCCTTGATGTGTTCATTGATTCTAGCACACATAAATTTACTACTTCTCTATATAGGAAACCAACTAGCATAAATTCGTGTCTTCTTAATTATAATAGTGAATGTCCCCAACGATATAAGTTAGCTGTTATAAAAAACTTACTTCAACGCACACAAATGATATCTTCTTCCAAATCTATATTTTATAAAGAATTACACAACATTAAGCAAACACTAGTCAATAATGGATTTCCTAACTCCGTTATTGATCAACAAATTAAAATGTATCTCAACAAACTTAACAATAGCTCTAACAATAATGATAATATTAATAATAATGGTTTACATCAAAATAAACATAACACTATTAACTTATACTATTGCAACCAAATACATAATAATTATAAGCAAGATGAAAAAACTCTCAAAAACATAATACGTAGAAATGTTAAACCAGTGGATAGTAATAATCAAATTAAACTCATTATATATTATAAAAAGTTTAAAACAATTGACCTCATAGTTTATAATAACCCAACAGGCACTAAACTAAATTCTTTACAAAAAACCAATGTAGTGTACCAATTTACATGCCCATTCAGAGATTGCATCTCTGATACTACTCAAAAACCTAGTACATATATTGGTTTTACCACAACCACGCTCTCCCGTAGACTTACATGTCATCTTTCTGATCAGAGTACTATTAAACAACATTTCTCTGAAAAACATAAACATGTAGGTAATATCAGACAGATTTTGGTCAACAATACGGTGATCCTTACTCATACACACAGTAAGAGGAACCTGCAGATATTGGAGGCCATGTACATCAAATCAAAACAACCAACACTCAATAAAATCAACTTTAAAACAGGAAATAACATATTACATTGCATTTGACTAGATGGTTTTGTTGTCATTTCGCGCTATCCCGCGGTGTGACGTCATAAAACCGCATCGCAAACTTAAGAACTGCGTTTATTATTTTTGGTAACTATTGCCGTTGCCAAGCGGAGTTTTATGTCAACACAAAATAAAATCGTCGGTGATGGTGGATTTTATAATATTTCAGTTTAAACTACCTCTCTGAAGATGGCTCATGTGAGCCGAAAGCTTAGAAGAAAACCAATAAATAATTATCCAAATGTTGGAGAATTTTTGTCTTTATTTTCAACTGAAATTAAAGCAAAAATACGACGTTTAGAACGGCTCATGATTAAACATAATAGACATTCATTGTCTCTTATATTTAATAGAATATGTCTGGAAAATTACTTGCTGCCTCGATATACTAAATATATATATATATATATATATATATATATATATATATATATATATATATATGTCTAAATGAATCAGGAACGTAGAAAATATTTGCAACGTTCAAAACATTAATTCAAAATATTGCTCCATATAAACAAAGAGGGCAATGAATATTATTATTAATTATCATTTTAGATCATTTACAAACTACAAACTATTCCAAATTTGTTCATTTTGTTTCGACATTGAAAGAACAATACCTCATCCGGTAATTAAAAATGGTGACAAGCATCATTATTAACTACCTGATGAGACATTGTTCTTTCAATATCGAAACAAAATGTACAATTTTAGAGTAGTTTGTAGTTTGTACAATGTTCGAATTTGATAATTAATAATATATATATATATATATATATATATATATATATATATATATATATATATATATTATAAAATGAAATAGGGTTGTTCCAAAGAAAGAAATATAGGTATAGAATAAAAAGTGTGAGAGTCCGTGAATGATTGGTTTAGAGTGTATATTTATTGCAGTATAAAGATATTATACATATTATTATATTTTAAGTGTTCATTATAGTATTTGTGACGCTACACATGTTTCGAGTTGACGATTGGCTCTCTTCATGCAAATAAATTTGTGGCTTTACATGCCGTGTTACTTTTGTTTCTGACGGCCAAGTTCTTGTTTATATATAAGTGAGAAATAAAAATAAAAATAAAGAATAAAGAAATAAATCAAATCAAATCAGTGAAGTAGAAGATAAAAAAAATAAAATAAGTCAAATAAATCAAACGTTGGCGTGTTAAATAGTTCGTGTTTTCTCACATCAGCACGTGTACAGATGGATAAACAAATAAATAAATGAATAAATGAATGAATCAAGTGCTTATCCCAATTTGAAATGATTTTGTTCTGGGGTTTCCCTCTTTAGTACTTAAAGATTATCTTATAAGACGCCTTTGTTTATTTCTGTTTTTTCATCTGTCAGTTGGTTGATTTTATTGCTTTGACGGTGTTTTGAATTTGGTGCGTAGGTTTTGAATTTGGTGTGTGTGTGTGTGTGTGTGTGTGTGTGTGTGTGTGTGTGTGTGTGTGTGTGTGTGTGAGCGATCCTTGATTTCGTCGTTATGTTTTAAAATTTTTTAGAATTATTTTTATGGGTCATCTGGTTCTTTTTTATTGTTTGGGGTTATCATTTGAATTTGGTGTGTATGTGTGTGTGTGTATGTATATATATATATATATATGTGTGTGTATGTATATATGTGTGTATTTGTATGTGTGTGTTTTTTGTTATTTGAATGTGTGTGTTTGTGTTTGTGTATGTATGTGTGTGTCTGTATTTTTCGGTGTTGTGTTTTTCCTGTCGTTTTGTTGAGCGAAGGCATCTAGCTTTTTATGAATCTCTCTTCCTGCGTTATTAATGCTTCGTAGTCTGTATTTTGGTAAATAGGTGCAACTTTGAAATTGCCATCACTACATTCATGCACATGTTGGGAGACATATAGTTTCCTGTTGTATGATAATCTTATATTGCTTTTATGAAGTGATATTCTATTATTCTAGCATTGTGTCGCTCCCACGTATATCTTTGCGCATTTGTCGTATTTCTGAGCGTAAAGTACATTTTTTGAGTTGCAGGTCAGATCCGATTTTATTTCGAATGTAGTTGCGTTTTCGAACTGGAAGTATTTTCTTTCTATTATTATGTTGCACATCTTTTTTGTTGCATTTTGTGATGCCTGTGTTGTGTGTTGTTCGAATTTCGATGAGGTTAGGATGTCTTTTAAATTTTGTGGCTGGCGTTTGCTGTTCATTATTTTGGTTGTCGTTAAGATTTCTTTTTTTTTTTTTTCATTATTCTTGAGTAATTCTATGTGTGTTTTAGTTTTTGTGAATAATTCTGGATTGTTTTTGTTGTATGTGGAAACGTATGCTAGAATGTTTTTTTCTTTTTCATGTTTTTCTTGTTTTGTTTTGTTTGTTTTTTTCCGGGGGGATTCTAATGGTATTTTTTCTGCTAGTTGTAAACCCTTGTTTATTAGTGGGGTGGTGTATCCTCTTATTTGTAATGTGTTTTGTACTTCTTCTAGGCGTATTTTACGGATGGTTTTTTCAGTTACTATCGTGCAAATTCGTCGTGCTAGGGAGTAGGGGATGGCATTCATACAGCTTTTGGGGTGGTGACTCTTGAAATAGAGGTATTGTTGGTTTTCCGTGGGTTTGTGGTAAATGTCTGTGATGATGTGATTGTTTTGGGTTTTTTTTTTTTTTTTTTAGTATGTCTAGGAACGGTAATTCTTTATAACTATATTCTAGCGTGAACTTGAATTTGGGGTGCAAGTGTTGTAATATATTATGTAGTTTGTTTACGTCTCCCCATGTTGATTTCAAAAAGATAAAACAGTCATCTAAGAATCTCTTCCATGATTTCGTGAATTCTGTTTTTATGTTTCCCTCATATTTATGTCCTATTTGGTTGTACAGGTTTTCTTCTAGATATGCTAGGGTGAGTGTTGCATATATCGGTGACTTTTTTGTTTCCATCGCGGTACCTTTTGTTGGTATACAATTTTTGTTGTTAAACTGAGAGGAATTCTTATGTATAATTAGATGTATGCTTTGTATGATAAATTCTTTTGTGAAGCGTATGGGAGTATTTCTGGGTGGGGGTTTCTCTATCCAAAATATAATGGTTTGTTTTCCTAGTTCATGTGGTATGTTGCTGGACAGGCTGTTCACGTCAAAAGTTACTATGAGTGTACCTGGATCTACTTTTTGTGGCATGAAACTTAAGAAATGTATGCTGTCTCTGATGCAAATTTTTATCTTTGTGGTGTATGGTAGCAATAATCTATCAATTAACTTGCTCAGTCTGCTTGTAGGGCAGGCTGGCCCTGCTGCAATTGGTATAAATTTAAGGTCATTGGGGAGTGGGGTGTGAATGTATTCCGATTTTTGTTCCTGGATAGCTGCTTTGTATTTGATTTGTGTATCTTTGGAAGTTCGTAAAAATTACTGGTTTTTGAAGTAAAGTCTGTAAGAAAATATTTTTCTTTTCTCATTAATATTCTACTGTGTGTAAGACAATTTTTTTTTTCTTGATATGATGTTTTCATCTATATTCTGGTTGATCTTTTTGTAGGTATTTTCGTCTCCTAGCATATTTTGAATATTTGTTTTGTAATAAGTTTTATTCATAATGACTAAAGCACCTCCTTTGCTTCTTTTATTATTATATCATTGCTCTTACGGATGTTTTCTAATGCTAGTCTTTCCTTCTGTGTGAGATTGCTACGGGTGTTCTGTTTGTTTTGAAAGATTGTATCCCAGAATTTTTCAAAGAATATGTTTATTTCATTTGAACTGTAGTTTTTGTTAGGGCAATATTTAGATTTATTTTTTGCTATTGAGTTATCGGTAGTAATGTTTCAAGAAATCTAAATTTCTGTTCGAATGCTTTGAGATCTTTTTTAGGTCTGTCATGTTTTTTTTTGGGGGGGGGGACAGAATTTTAAACCTAATTTTAGAAGGTTTATTTCTTATTCTTTTAAAGGGTATGAGGAAAGATTAATGAGAATGGGTTTTGTATTTTTTAGATTTTTTAAATTGATCTTTTCCTTCTGGTCGGATATTCTAAAAAATGTTCATTAGTTGGGGAGGTATCTCTATTTATATGTTTAGAGGTTTAGAGGTGGTAGGTGTTTGGGTTGAAGAATGTGGTGTTTGTATGTCTGGGTGGTCTTTGGTGGGTGAGTGTAACTACGTACGGGGATTTGTAGTAGTAGTTGTGGTGTTATACATTCTGTTTTTTGGGGAATGTTTTGTAGTTTTGTTTGTTTGTGTTATGGGATAGCGGTTCTTTATGTGTGTTTGTTGATGTTTGGCCTGGTATGGGTGGATGTGTAGGTATGTGAATATTATTTTTATGAAATAATTGTTTGTTGTTTTGATTTTTTATTATGTGGTTCGGGGTGATTCTGTGAGTGTACCTGATGTTTGGATGTGCTTGTGTGTTATAATAAGGATGTGGTCTGAAATGTTCACGTCTATTTTGTTTCTCATATTTGTTTCCTTGGTATGTGTTTTGTACAGATTTTCTTTGCTTAATAACGACCTGTTTGGTGTGTTTTATATTATATTCTTTTCCAGGATTTTCCGGGATTTTTCGAAGCAATAAAAACAACCAACTGACAGATGAAAAAACACGTAAATAAACAAAGGCACCTAGAAGATAATCTTTAAGTACTAAAGAGGGAAACCCCAAACCAAATTCATTTCAAATTGGGATAAGCACTTGATTCAGTCATCTATTCATTTATTTATTTGTTTATCCATTTGTGCATGTGCTGATGTGAGAAAACACAGACTATTCAACACGCCAACGTTTGATTTATTTGATTTAGTGGACTTAGTTTATTTTTTATTTTTTACTTCACTGATTTGATTTATTTCTTTATTCTTTATTTTTATTTTTATTTTCCACTTACCTATCTATAAACAAGAACTTGGCCTTCAGAAACAAAAGTAACTCGGCATGTAAAGCCACAAATTTATTGGCCTGAAGAGAATTAATCTTAGTCTCGAAACACGTGTAGCGTCACAAATACCATTATGGACACTTAAAATATCATAATATGTATAATATCTTTATACTACAATGAATATAAACTTTAAACCAAACGTTCACGGCCTATCACACTTTTTATTCCATATATATATATATATGGATATGAATAAATAGACGTATGCATATACACACAAGTACATACAGATATGCATATATAAACTTTTTCTGGTGTTAATAAAACATTGCTCAATGTAATATAGCAAAACTATTAAGTACTTATTAATAAATATACATATTTTCCTAAGTCTATAGCACGATTATAACCTCTTAATAAGCACTTAATGATTGCAGTATACATGAAACTCCGAGTCGTGCTATAAACGTACGATCGATATATATATATATATATATATATATATATAATTATTATTATTATTATTATTATTATTATTATTATTACTATTATCTATATATTTTTTATCACGAACACTCACTCTTATTCTCTAACACTATCTTTCTCTTCCTTAATTTCTAACAAAAACTGTATTTTTATTGCACACATGTGATCTCTCTCTCTCTCTCTCTCTCTTCCTCTTTCTCTCTGTTTGTCAGTTTGTCTATCTCTGACTTTTACTCTCTTTTTCGTTTTTTTATTTTATTTTTATTGTTTGTTTAATCATTTCACTCTAAGCAAAGCGATAATTTTAATTTTTGTCTAGTTATATATATATATATATATATAGTTTGACTTTTTGACATTTATAAAATATCATAACAGGATGAACTTTTGTTAAAAAATAATGCAGAAAAGTTTGTTTTGAACATGAAATTTCTAAAATCTTATATAACTATAGTAGCCGTATGATTTTCTGGAGCCTTCTAGAACTTTCTAGAACTTCCTTAAGTTTACAAGTTCGTTATGGAAATTTTCTAGTACTTGTTTTACTTTATTGGAAACTTTTAAATTTGAGCTTGATCGCGCCAGTTTTCTTGTTTCTGTTACATGACCGCTCCGTTAGCAGTGTTCACCAACAAGGAACGAAGAGCATTATTATCTTATCAAACTAATCAGAATTTTCAATAAGACATGAGTAAATATTTTATCATTTGCAAAAATACTGGACTGCAAACTGATGACATCAGAAAGGCTATTATTTAAAATTTGCAACTACCTAAACACTAGGAACACGCGTTTTTATGTTAAAAGACCTACTAATGTGACCGGTCAAGATAACTTTCATTTTCGATTTTATAAGAAAGATAGAATCAGTATAAAAACCCATGCAAAAATGCAAGAACCTCTTATCATGTGTAGACCATTCTTACCAATAGTTTGACAAATTTTTTCAGTAATATTCATTAGCACATCCGCCTTTGGGTTCGAGACGAGAGAGTGAGATATCTTGTCTGAAAGAAGACAATTCTATGTGAGATGCTTAACCAATTCAGAGTTAATCAGGTTCGCTAATAATTTGTCAAAAAGAAATAGAAGGGTGCTAAGGATCGGACAATTCGCCCGAGTTCTTAAAGACTGTAACTGCAGAAAAGAATTTCCAACAAGCAGGAAAGCAAGAACAGCAAAATATTTATTGTAGAAATTAGAGAGAACAGAAGTCAGTTCAAATCAAATTTCTCAAGAACAATTGTAGGGATACCATAAAGTCCACATGCTTTGTGTGGACCCGTTTCGGAGATTAAATGCATACCACAGAGTAGAGACCCCAGATGTGTCAAGACTAGAATTGGAAGAGAATTTACGAGCAAAACATTTTTCTTTACCAGCAGAATATAATAGCACTTCAAACTGAGTGAAAAGAGAGATGGCAATAGATGGCTATTTAAGTATTTAAAGAACATGATACGAATAAAATGTATGCTTCTGTGACAAATAAGTTTTTGAAATTTAGTGTAAATATAAACAATGCGTTAAAAAAATTAATCAGCAGCAGATATGACCTCATTATCACTGCGATACTGGTTCGTGGGCAGGTGTTTTTGCCATGTTGAAAACTGACAGTAAACAAATCAGGAGAATATGGATGGTGATTAACAAGTTCAAGGACGTAATCACACACCTTTGTCAGTTTTTGGAGTGTTTGGATTAAATAGCCTTTCGTAACTTCCTCAGTAAGGTGCTATTGTACTCTCCATTCCTTCTACATCCCTTAAAATTGATACATTACCTTAATGCTATCAATGACTTTGTTTCGTACTGGCTAAGGCTCTTACTCTAGATTCATTGATAAATTATCTCAATATTATCACTGCGATGGTTGACTTTCGTACTTACTGGCTAAGGCTCTTACTATAGATTCATTGATAAATTATTTCAGTATTATCACTGCGATGGTTGACTTTCGTACTTACTGGCTAAGGCTCTTACTCTAGATTCATTGATAAATTATTTCAATATTATCACTGCGATGGTTGACTTTCGTACTTACTGGCTAAGGCTCTTACTCTAGATTCATTGATAAATTATTTCAGTATTATCACTGCGATGGTTGACTTTCGTACTTACTGGCTAAGGCTCTTACTCTAGATTCATTGATAAATTATCTCAATATTATCACTGCGATGGTTGACTTTCGTACTTACTGGCTAAGGCTCTTACTCTAGATTCATTGATAAATTATTTCAATATTATCACTGCGATGGTTGACTTTCGTACTTACTGGCTAAGGCTCTTACTCTCGATTCATTGATAAATTATTTCAATATTATCACTGCGATGGTTGACTTTCGTACTTACTGGCTAAGGCTCTTACTCTAGATTCATTGATAAATTATCTAAATATTATCACTGCGATGATTGACTTTCGTACTTACTGGCTAAGGCTCTTACTCTAGATTCATTGATAAATTATCTCAATATTATCACTGCGATGGTTGACTTTCGTACTTACTGGCTAAGACTCTTACACTAGGTTCTATGCTACTTTCATGTAATTAAAGTTCCCATCGTTTTGTAATTTATAGGTGGTTTCTTTGTTTAGTGCAAATGCGTTGAATCTATATTTAGCCATATCAGAAATAGAAAAAGTAACGGAGAAAAGGTTGAAAATTTCTTATAGCGTTAGATACCGTTCAGAATTTTCCTTTTGTAACCTCTATTGAATATGTATTGTAAATTTGAAAAAAATGTATAAATGCCCACCGCACACCTGGGTATGTCCAGTTGCCCTTTTCAACATAATAGAAGCCACAAGGGGCTCTATCACCCACATTAAAAGATACTGCCCTGAAATTAAGATATCTTGATAGCTATACATCACAGGTACACATATTACTTTTAAACATAGTCACTTTCAGTTTCATAGGCAGTGTCCCATGCGAGTTTTAGGAATCTGGAATACTTAGTCTCTTTCCTAGGTAAAATAAATTCACTGAAAGAGGAGGTGACAATGTTGAGAAGTCGGAATGTGAACCTGTGATGTATAGCTATAATTTGATAATTGATCATTCTTTTTTATTTCTTATACAACAAAATTAATTGCGTTAATTTTTTCAATTAAAATTGTATGTATGATTTTTATCTTTCTACGACACTCGGAGTATTCTAGATTTATTTTCATATTCTCCAAAGTTATACTTTGATAAGTTCACAAATATCTACTTTTAATGCTCATAAATTTTCCCTAATTGTTGAATAGTTCTGATGCAGTCCTATCTATCTATCTATCTATCTATCTATCTATCTATATATATATATATATATATATATATATATATATATATTCGTCATCCACATTGCAAACCTGTTTCAGTGTGACTAGACATCCATTTGCTTCTGGCCGGGATTGAAACTCGACTGATTTGGTGTTAATCAGAGTCGGTTAAAATAATTTCTCTATATCTATATATCTATCTATCTATCTATCTATCTATCTAGATAGATAGATAGATAGATAGATAGATAGATAGATAGATAGATAGATAGATAGATAGATAGATAGTACTGTGCAAAGGTATTAGGACAATAACTATTTTATCTTTTATGAGGCATCAAAATAAAACCACCCCATTCCTAACGTATTTGCACATTACCGGTAGTGTGCAAAAGTATTAGAACAGGGGTAATTTTCCTAACATTCTCATTGAAATTCAAATATAAGGTGAAAAGCCAAACCTTTGTAAGAATTATTTAACTAAAAAGGAAGAGGAAAGAAGGATTACGGAATTTGAATTGGCCCCCACAAAGCCCTGATCTCAATCCTATTGAACATCTATTGGATATTTTTGATAACAAAATTGATAAATCTAATATTACTTCATAAGACACATTTTGAGAAAAAATACAAGCTGCTTGTCAGGAAATACCATTAGATACATTGAAGAAGCTTGTGATGTCAATGCCTGACAGAATGAAGGCTGTGATCAAAGCAAAAGGTTATTATACTAAATATTAAATTGATTTTGTAACAAGTATTTTTCTTGTTAAAGCATTTGTTGAGTAAATCAAATAAAATAACTTAAATTAAATTGTTTATTTTCTGTCAATATGCCTCATAAATGATAAAATAGTTCTTGTCCTAATACTTTTGCACAGTACTGTATATATATATATATATATATATATATATATATATATATATCAGTCTCTTCATGTATCTATCTACTTATGCATCACTTTTATCTGTTCATATATATATATATATATATATATATACACGCACACAAACATATACTCTCTCACTGACACACACACACACACACACGCATACACACAAATATATATATATATATATATATATATATATATATATATATTATTTTCATTTATGTGCATATCTGTGATAAGCGTGTTTGCGTGTTTTTTAATATGCCTGGGTATTTGTAATATGTATTTGTGTGCAAGAGTTTTGTTTTTGTTTTTTGTTTGTTTTGTTTTTTCGTTCTTTGTTTCAAAGGAATTTCTACGGTTACAGGATTAATCAAATATGAAATGGATCATTTTGGATTTAACGGATTCAAACACCAGAAACGGGATGATACGAGATGAGACGAGATAAGACGAGTAGCGGCAAAGCCATGGAACAGAAACGATGGGGCTTTCTCTCTTCGCTTGAATTCTTTTGGCTTAATGCGAATACATGACAAGTAACAGGATTTGGGAACAAGGATGAACGAAGAAACAAATGAGAAGTGAGAGTCATAGGGGTTGGGCAGGGAACACGCGTACCTGAGCCCGGCAAAGAATGGTAGCAAACTGAACAAATGATTGAATATTTGATTCAGGGCTTGAACATGTTATCAAGGATAAGCTCCAGAGATGCCTATTTGAGCGGTCGGATCAAGAGATTATACAAAACGCTGTATTGTTTTGCGAACCGGTCATTTGTCCAAACTTTTATTACTTTTATTAATATTCTTTTTATTTTCAAGTTCACACCAGTCGTATCTTAGAGGTAGATATCGCATAGTAAATAGTGACAACAAGTCTTCTCACATCGCCATCTCTCTTCTCTGTAATTTGAACATATGGATTTAGCATGTTGAAAACTAGATTTTAATTGATATTACGAGGAAAGCGTTGCTAACAGTCTTAAACGGACAGCTAAATTCTTTCTCGCTAATAAGGAAAGGTGGCATAGCGAATTTAATACTCACGGCGCATATTGAAAGAAGAAGACGAAGCGCAAAACCGTGCGTGATCTATTTGAATTACTATCTATCTATCTATCTATCTATCTATCTATCTATCTATCTATCTATCTATATATCTATCTATCTATCTATCTATCTATCTATCTATCTATGTTAATCTCTCTGTACGTCATTTCATATCTATCTATCTATCTATCTATCTATCTATCTATCTATCTATCTATGTTAATCTCTCTGTATGTCATTTCATATCTATCTATCTATCTATCTATCTATCTATGTTAATCTATCTGTATGTCATTTCATATCTATCTATCTATCTATCTATCTATCTATCTATCTATGTTAATCTCTCTGTATGTCATTTCATATCTATCTATCTATCTATCTATCTATCTATCTATCGATTGATCTCTCTATCTATCTATCTATCTATCGATTGATCTCTCTATCTATCTATCTATCTATCTATCTATCTATCTATCTATCTATCTATGTTAATCTCTCTGTATGTCATTTCATATCTATCTATCTATTGTACTGGTGGGAACTTTGTATTATCACGTAGTAACGCAGAGTAACTTGCCAGGTCGCCGACTCGTATTTTCTCCCTGAATACTCGCTACACTGTTACTTATATTAGGAGGGAGGGTTCACTATCTCTAGACAGGTGAGTTCACCATAACAAATTCTGAGAAAATTACTTTTATAGAAACATTATATAAATTTCACGGGCGAGAGGATAACAACGTTTTTTTCCGAAGGAAAAGTGCTGTAAGTTAATCACCCACAAGGTCGCGTAGATGCTTCTGAACTCTGTAGCGACTGGAAAGTAAGAATTTGATAGCTCCAGTTGTACTTCGTTTTGAAAGCTCTTGGGAAGATTAAGCACACCAGGATGGGTCAGGTACTTTCTGGAGCGGTATAAATAGCCGATCAATATTTTAAGCATCTTTAACGATAAATCGTATATACGAGTACCGCTCAAATCTAAGGCCTGCTTGGTTTCCTTTGTTTTGCTTTGATTCTTTTTGTTTAGTGCCTATCAACTTGTATGGGTTATTTTATTTTATTTTTTGTATTTATTGGAAATAAGGTTTTATTGATGTTGTCTATCTACCTGTATATAGGAATGGGATATTCCTATCCTCGTCAATACGTGAACACTATTCTAGTAGAGGAGAGTGATCATACTTGATCCAGACTCTGTCTTGTTCAACTCTCTGCTTGCGAACAAAGAGGAACCCAAAACGAGGAACCGCCGAAGGGTAAAGTCATGTTCGGGTTGAAAAAACAAGAGCCCGACCAAGCCTTAAGCTGGGTCTACGGGATATTTTTGACTGAGCCTAAGGGCTCATAATCCCCATATTACTTGACCTTGTGTCACATTGATCTCGGTGGGAAGGTGATAAATACAAAGTGACTATACTGACTAGCATTCATGGCTCTCTGTCTTCTTCATTGCCTACAGCTAGGAGGGACGAAAACAGGGCTTCGCCGTAGAGTATAGCCTCATCTGGAGAAAATCGAATGTAGCCCTGACCCGGTCTGGTGCAGGGTCAACGACATATTTTTGACCGAGCTTAAAAGCTCATAGACCTCACTTTAAAAATGGTCTCGTGCCGCTTTCTGCCTATGTGGGGTTGCAGATAAATACAGAGTGATTATACTGACTAGCAATCCGCTAGCAGTGTATCTACTTCAAGAAATGTTCGAGTCTTGTACTTGTTGATATACTATTATTCCCAACCTCCGATTTTGTGATTACTCACGCAGTAACCTTTTAGGGCTACAACAATTGATACACGTCATTCTAGTCAACCATAGCTGGGGAGATAAGAGATGGATTCATATCTTTCCGTAAGGGATTTGCGTGTAGTGAATATAACGAAACCAACTGAAATTGGAAGTCAGATATCCGATTAACAATTTCGTGTCAATATCCATTACTCCACCAGAAAATCCAAGCTTAAAACACCTGTTATTCCCAGGCAGTCACCAAAGTACAGACTATGCTCGACGTTTATCTTCGTTGATCATACGAAGACAGGTGTTTCCACGTGGTAGTATACCATGCCTATTTGGTGATGATGAACATTTTCTGGCTTGGCTTTTGATGAATTGTAAGTTTCAAAAGAACATTTTCTTGGCTTGGCTTTGGATGCATTGTAAGTTACAAGCCCGTTTCTTCTCACAAGGGCCAGTTCGGACTGGGTCAGTTGAGCAATTGACTGACAAGGAGAAGGTTTTAGACTCTTAAAAGACTGGAAAGTGAAGATTGTACAGCTCCAATACAGATACATTTCTACGTGTATTTTTACGGTAACTACCCCGATGAGTTTTCTCCCCTGGTAACTCGACCTAATGTATTTCCGCATGCTACTAGATTGGCATTTAGGTCCTATCTTTTTACCGTCGAACTAGTAAAATGCAACCATCTCTTCCACTCTAATAGTTTCTTTTCTCGCACTTTCTGATTGTGAAACTCACTTCCATTTGCATGCTTCCTTGATAGCTACAATCTCCAAAAGTTTAAATGCAACGTCACTCACCAACATTTATCTACTTGATTCCCATCCATCTCTCATATTTACTTCGACGTGTAACTTTTTTTATTCTCTCACTCTAACCCCAGGCGCACTTGTGGAATTTCTGCCTTTCTTGGTTACCCCAATGATTATAAAATATGTGGCATCAGTTTTTTGTTGTCGATTTTATCAGGTTTGATTGGAATTTTTTTTGTTGTTGTTGTTTTTGTTTTTTAGTTATTTCACCGCAAGCAAGGCAAAACCGCCACTAGTGCGCCGAAAGTTACTGTGGGAGAAAAACTGTGTACAGTGGGTATTGAAGAAACCATAAAAATGAAAGAGATTGAAGAAAACAGAAAATGGTAATTGACGTTGGATTTAAATTAATGTAGCTATCAGGAAAACAAGTAAATGGAAGGGAGTTGCACAGACAGAAACTGCGAGAGGAGAAACTGTTGGAGTATAAGTGGAGGTTACATTTTATTATTTCAATGGTAAAAGGGTGGGACCTAGATGCCAATCAAGTAGCACGCTTAGATTCACGTGGACGATGCACCAGAGAAAAAACATAATGTTTAATGGCATATTAATTTAGTATGGGTCATTTAAGTCAAAGTTATATATTATTGGGAACTTTGAAGTAACAAATACGTTTTCACACTTTTTTACATGGTAGATGATATTCAGCTTTTGCGAATATACATGTTTGGGGGAATAAAATTACTAGAAAAAGAGATGTGTTTGTTATATGTTGTAGATTTGTTGAAGTTATATTTTGAAATAGAGTTTGATTTTAGAAAGTGTTGGATATTATATGGATTAATGTCATGAAAGAGTTATTTTATGTTAGTTGATGTATTGTTGGTAAATTTACTATAAAAAGGCATTGTTGGAAATTTTTTATATAGAAATATATTGCTGGCATTTTTACTATACAATTGTGAGGTTGTGAGGATCATGGAACTACCTCTTAATTGGTGTTGTTCCCAGGTCCAACCTAACCCGAAGTGGTTGCATCTGGTAGGGTCCCAGCTGTGGGCAAATAGCTAACCCCCAAACTGGCGTCAAAACACTATGAAAGTATAAAAATAATTTTATAGGAATACTAGCAGTATAGCCCGGCGTTGCTCGGGTGTAATGAAAGTTTTAAAACTAATCCATGGTCCTCTTTTCATGGACTCTTTTGACGTTGGCACGAAAGACTAAAAATCAATAGTTGTTTCCAGTTAAAACGAAACCGCAGAATAAAAGAAAAATGAATGAATGTAAGTCAAATTCTGAAGTTTGGTGAGAATCGGATAAAAATTGTGGATTTGTATAAAGGACATACAGACAGATAAACAGACACACACACAAACATCTTGCTTATATATATATATTATCGATTTTCTGCGTTATTGTAAGAACTGCAACCTTGAAACTTCTGAATATCGTTTCTTATGTCTTTGTCTATGAATGTATCAAATTTGATTAAAATCGGACCACTTCTTCTATCACCCGATTTTTCAATTATCGATTTTCAATATTTATCGGGGGTACCTCGACAGAAAACCTAGCTATGAACACTCGCAGACGCTTATAGTATAATTGTGTAAATTTTCAAGAAAATCGGTTCAGCCGTTTCGGAGTCTATAGGTAACGGACACACACACACACACAGACAAAGTTCCATTTATAAAATAAGTTCAGATATATATAAAATAGACTTTTATAAAAAACATACATTTTTGAAGGAAAAATATTACCAGCAATATACTTTTGAAGAAAAAACTATTACCATAACACATTTTTGAGGAAAAAAAATATTATCAGAAAAACATTTTTGAATACAAATCTAGAATACATTTTCAGTTTTCTAAAATAAAAAGGAATAAAAACAAAAAAAAATCATTAAAATCGGACTAAATCTTTTCACTATAACCGAAATTTTAAAAAAAATACCTTAAAACCTATTTTTGGCATTAAATATCCCACAGATGTTGATATGCCGTTAAACAAAACTCAAACTCAAACGCAAACAAATGCATATTTCGAGTTTTATATCACGAATCACGAATTGCCCATAACTGGGACCCTATCAGGTGCTGCCACACCTAGTCAGGGTGGACCTGGGAGCAATAGTAATTAAAAAGTGTCTGATCTGGTTCTTGCAAAGGTAAAGGATAGCAGTAGTAATCAGGTACATGAACTTTTTTCTCGCATTCTTATCGATGGGCCTTATGTACAAGTTCCATTTTGAGATCAAGGGTGAACTTGAGCCTCAACAAAATCAAGGACTAAAAACTGAAAGATACATTTCACATTACTTTGCTACTTGCAGGCTTCATAAGACATTATCAAATAGTCTTTATTGATAATCATGAGTATTTGATAAATATATTTCGTTAGCTTTTAAGTAAATACACATATTTAATTCAATTTTTTCGTTTTCTACGGTTTATAAATATTTTTAGAGTTATTTCAAACCAGAAAATATGTTTAGAATATAAGAATTGTTGTGAGAAAAATGCTGTGGTAATACAAGTCTTACTAATTAATCCATAACTGGGAGGCTAGAAGAGGTGCATTCAAACATGATCGAAGAGTATTTGTGTGGAAGTGAATATAACGAACCCAATCGGAATTGAAGCAGCTCTCAGTTTAACAATTGCGAGACATTATCTATTCGACCAACTGTGTATCCAAGCTTCCAGCATCTGGTATTCCCAAACGGCTATATATCTAGGTACTGATCCGGCGTGACACTCCTTAACCTCGGTAATCGTTCATTGCTTCCCTTCGGAGATAGATAGATAGATAGATAGATAGATAGATAGATAGATAGATAGATAGATAGATATGAACGGAGATAGATAGATAGATAGATAGATAGATAGATAGATAAACTCTGCTGTTATAAATTAAGATAGATAGATAGATAGATAGATAGATAGATAGATAGATAGATAGATAGAACAGTCTGTGATAGATAGATAGATAGATAGATAGATAGATAGATAGATAGATAGATGTTTTTTTATTTTATTGTTCTCTCTCCCTCCCTTGCTAACTGGACACATGGCTTTGAGGTGATCCCCACCTCACACTACTGTCTGTTACTGCTTACTTAAAGGTAACTTAAACTTTCCAGAACTGAATAGAAGAAACAAAATGAAGATATTTTTTGAAATTTTCTTAACTTTTTTCTGTCAGTCAGCCTGCAACTGGTAAGTTTTAGCCAGTGTGATCTTATTTTTTGAATTATTTTTTTTTTTTCCGTTGGTTCTTATCTTTTCTGCCTAATTTTTGTTCCTGTTTTGTTACTAACCTAAGTTTTCTACTTGTCGCTCTTGTAATGCACTGCGACTATGTTTGTGTAAATTGTTCTTAATTATCAAAGTTAGGTTTGGTATATTAGGGTTTTGGTTATATGTAGGAATTATAGATAGATAAATATTTCCTTTCCTACCTTCCACCAGTATGGATTACGCTAGTTTCCCATGAAGCAATACGGTTCACCTCCTAGGCCTCACTCTCTCAGCCGACGTCAAGTGGAACGACCACATCGAATCATTAGCTAGATCTACTACTAGGAAGTTTTTGTCACTGTGTTGGGTCAAGAAGTCTTTTCTCGTCAGAATCTATGTTTCACATATACAAATCTACTATTCTTCCGTGCATTGAATATTGTTGTCGTCTCTGGTCGAATGCTTCTGCTATTAATCTCGGCGTTCTCGAGAAAATCCAAAGAAGGATCTGAATGTAATCGATCCCGATTTGGCAGCTCGACTTCACTCGCTTTCCCACTGTCGGGACGTAGTTTCTCTCTGTCTTTTCTACAAATATTTTCACAGCTTCTGCTCTAACGGGCCTATTTCCCTGGTGCCCCATCTACACGAATTTGCTCGAGCTACTTGATTGGCAACTATGTCCCGCCCATTTACAGTCAAAACAGTCCGTTTTAAAATTCCAGTCATCTGAAGTAGGTCTCTGCATACAATGGTCGAAATGTCAGGGACATGAAAATAAAAATGAAGACAACACTTTACTGTTAGTTTTCTTTGGGGCCATGACTGAGGGTTAAAGACAATAGAAAAAAAGGCACAGTGCAGTAAAATTGACAAAAAAAAGGCACAACACAACACATGGATGTATGCAACTTCTACTCTAAGGATTATCGCGGTGTATCCACTTTTTATCGCCGGTCATAGCACGACACAAAAACTTTCCTTTCCTGCCGCTGAAGCAGCTGTTCACAAATGATAAGACAACATTCGAGATTCTCGGCTTTGTCTCGTACGGTATTAGATGTTCTTGTTTTTAATCATTCTTAATGCTTTCAAAGGTTTTGGAACTGTTGTGTGTCAAACCCCCCATGATTCTGCAAGTTCAGCGTGCGCCTAACATAAAGTAATGCCTCCAATTCTTCGTCTTCAATTTTTTTTATGCGCCAGAGTGTTCTTTATCTTCAACATCAAAATCATTGTTTTTGAAGCGACTAAACCAATCTCTGAATGTTGTTTCCGAAAACGCATGGTCACCGTAAGTCTCAACAATAATACTGCAGATGTCTTTTAAATAAAATAGTGAAGTAAAATACCCTGCAAATACACTTTTTTGGCACGAAATTCGACATGTTTAAAGCTATGAAAAAAAAAATTGTATACACTTCGGCGAAATGACATACACTGATTTTCTAGCTTGCTTATAGTACTTCCTTATAGATATATACCATGTAAAACTACACGCACGCAGTTCTGGGAAGGCCATCTGTTGGAAAAGAGTGAAAACTCATTCAATAAACTTATAAATATTGTTAAATGTAAGTATTTGTTTAGAAAATTATTTGCTGCCTCGATACACTAAATATATACTATAGTCATCCACAGACAGATCTATTTCGCAGCTCATCAGTACGGTTAGACTCCGATCGCTTCCTAACCCAGGATTGAAACCCGACTGAATCAGTGTCAGTCGGCGATTCTACCCCTAGGCTACGAGCGTCAGGTAGAAGAATGCTGATTTTTTAGCGCGTATAAACACGCCCAATAGCTAGCGTGCTCTAATTCATTATTGAATGAGCGATGCGTATATGCCGGAGTAGCTACTGTTTACAAAGTCTCCCACTCTTTCAGAGTGCTCAATCAGGGTGTGAGAGCGTGTTCAAGGTCCTACTTTTAACGTAAATTATTTTCTGTAATTATTGCATATTTAATATATTTTATATATATAGTTGTCTCACCCCATAAAAAGCTGAATTGCCTTCTAGTGGTTGTCTAATAGAAGAGTGAAGAGAGAGGAGAACAGGTCACGTTAGGTGTTGGAGAATGGGTAAGAGAAGGACGGGTACATTGGTGTAAAGATAGCTGCGTGAGAGTAAAGTGCAAAGTGAGAAGAAGGATGAGAGTCAAGGAGGTAAGAGATGTCTATTGACGTTGCATGGAGATTATAGATATTAAGGAAACAAGAATACGGACAGAGAGTTTCACAAGCGGGAAGTGCGAGAAAAGAAGCTATTAGAGCATAAGTCAAGGTTACATTTGATTGTTTTCACTGTAAAAGGATGGAACCTTGTTGCTTATCTAGTAACTCGAGTAAATTAGTGCAGTATAGGGCACCACGGATCTAAGCTCGTCGGAGTAGTAGCTGTGAAAGTATTTGTAAAAGAGACAGAGAGAAGCAACATCTCGCCGGTGAGAGAGAGAGAGACTGAATCAAGCCGAAAGGTCAGGATCGAGTACATTGCAGATTCATTTGAATTTTGTCAAGAACCTCAAGGTGAAAAGCAGAAACGCCCGACCAGACATGACAGCAGTATTCAATGCACGGGCGGATGGTAGATTTGAAAAATTGCAGAACGGATTCTGAAGAGAAGAATTTCCTGGCCTGTTTCAGGGACCCGATCTTCTTAGCAGTAGATTTAACTATTAATCCAATTTAGTCGTTCCGCTTAAGATCAGCTGGGAGAGTGAGACCGAGGAGGCGTAGCGTATCGCTCTCAGGGAGTCTAGCTGATGGTAGGTAGGAAAGATTGTCTATGGTGGTTAAAGGATAGAAGGATTATACAGAAGACTATATAATTTCATAAATTCAGCTGTAATAACTACAGTTTTGTATCGAATCATTTCCCATAACCCATTTCATGAAAGGAGTAATACACACACATACACACACACACGTGTGAGCGTGTTTGTATATGTATATATCATTCCTCATAACCCATTATATATATATATATATATATATATATATATATATTATTCCTTTCATTTCTTCATGGTTGCTCAGTCCCCCAAACACAGCCAAAGACATAAAATGACGTAGATAAAACCATCGGTGCTATCGGATGTGATAAAAGAATGCCGCCATTTCTATCTTTCTTCTTCAATAGTCCGCAGGTAAGTAATGTCGATAAGCAAATAGACGCATTGCGGGAGGGAAGGAAGTGAGGTTGGATGGCGTAAGGAAAGAGCTGGTGCAGGTAAGTGTTGGAGAGAGGGTAGCCACATAAATCGGCATGATACTCGCTATGAATGGGTAACAAAATGAAAAAAAGAAAGAAATTATTGTAAAGTCTATAGGAATTGACGATGAGTCGAGGGGGTTTTTGTGTAAAATTTCCAGTTGGGAATAATTCTTCTTCTTCATTTTTGTTTCTTTTCTTATTCTTTTTGGCTTTCCTTAAAAGAAAAATAGGACAAAAATAATTTTAAAAATTAGTCTAGAATAACGTAAATAGAAAGGAATGGATAACTTGCATGCACTCTGATTTTCTTTCGTTGTCCATCGGCAAATAGTAATTGTTACGAGCAACGCGAATATTATGTGATGTTACAAATTTTCTCTAAGTAGGAATAAAGATAGCGCAATGCAAAAGGCTACATGTATATGCGCATGCGTTAATATGTCTTATATGCGCATGCGCAAAAATATTTTGTCGTGTATATTTATACTTCAACTACATGAGTTTTTATTCTATCTAATGGATTATGTTTATCATATCAATGTATATGATTGTCTATGTTTAAGCATTCTTACATCCAATTAGTTTTTGCCGCTCCACAAAAGTATAATCAACGATAAATATTTAGACATAAATAGATTAATTAATGTAATATAACCAAGTAAATTGCTTTGATTGTCATTTTCATTAATGTTGAGATTATAATTAATAAATTGTTTTGTATGTAGTCACTATTAAAGTAAATGTGTATATACGTATTGAGGGGCTAAATAATTGTCCTATCGATCAATTTTGATCTGGCCATCATATATTTTAATTAATATCCACCCAATATAAGGTTCAAGAGTCACTAAATGTAGAGTGCTACTGAACGTAAGAAAGGACAAAAAGTGACGTTTTACAATCTATGCAGGAAAGATAACGATTAACTTTAGACTTGATGTTGTATATAAGTTTACATTTTAGTATAAGATGTTTATATATAAACCATATAATACGAGTACACAGGTTGGCCTACTGCCGAGCTTATAGTCTCCTTGTTTTTAGCAGAAATAGAAGTTTATTCCTTGTTTCTTGTTTATCGTTGGGTTTCCGGTTCCTTGAAAACTCTACTTCAACTCTATACTTCTAACGTCTCCACCTAATCTCTGACAATTAATTTACTATTTATTTTTTATATTACTTATTCATTTACAAGTTGTATACAGATTCATCTATCGTTTGATTCACAATCCTTTCTAGTCTTTTAAACAGAAGTAGATGTTTATCCCTTGTTTCCTGTTTAGGATTGCGTTTCCGGTTAGCTCAAAAATTATTTTCATCTCTTTCACAAGTGTCTCTTCATATTTTATTATGAAAACAATTCATTATAAACAATTTAGGATAGGAGTTAGAGAACATAGATTAGGCTGTGCGAGTGGCACTTTTGCCTAATACCACAAAATCTTAACCGAAGTACTTGAGTCATATTCTAATATGACACAGGTCAGCACTCTGTTATGCAATCATAAAAATGACCCAAGTCATCACACTAACTTATGCAATCATCAAAAATGTAGATCTTGAAAATGATTGTCTTTTCTCGGATCAAGTCGACTGGTGCTACAAAAGAACATAGATGCTTACTAAATAGGAGGAAAACAACTAACTTGCACCAGCAGCACTAACTAAAAAAGATATATGCCAGTAAAAAAAGAAAATGTCATACATATATATATATATATATATATATATATATATATATATATAGTGACTGGCGTGTGTATACACAGCTTATACACAACACGTCAAAATTTCCCTTCTCTGATTCCATGCGTCGATGGCTTAGGGAGTAGCGATTCTGACTGACACCAAATCGGTTGAGTTTCGATCCCGGCCAGAAGCAAGTGGATGCTTATATATATAATCATGTCGCCCCAAGCAAGGCATTTTACTCCCACTGTTGAGCAGGAGGTTACATAAGAGGAAAGTTATGAGAAAGAGTGACAGGTTACAGGGGGTGTCAGAAAGAGGGTAAGAGAAGGATAAGAAAGATGGATGGAGAAAGGAGCATGAGAGAGAGGATGCAGGTTAGTGAGACAGGAGATGACTATTGACTTTACATTTGATTTCTTGAAGATTGTAGCTGCCGGGAAAGCAAGTAAACGGAAGAGAATTTCACAGGCGGAAAGTGCGAGAAAAGAAGCTGATGGGGTAGAATTTGCGTTTACAATTTGTTGGTTTCACAGTAAAAGGGTATGGCCTAGTTGCTAATCTTGTGGCTCAATTAAATTCATATACAGGGGGCACCAGTGAGCTAAGTTAATCGGAGCAGAAACTGTGAAAGTATTTATAGAAGAGACAGAGGAAAGCCACATTGCGCCGGTGAGAAAGTGACTGTATCTGAACTGGCAAGTCGGGATCGATCACATTACAGATTCTCCGTAGGATTTTGTTAAGGATCCCTTGGTGGATAGCAGGAGCACCCAACTAGATATGGCAGCAGTATTTAATGCACGGGTGGATGGTAGATTTTTATATTTGAAGGATTGTTTCAGACGGGAAAAACTTCCTGGCCCTGCAGAGAGAACCGACCTTCTTTGCAGCGGATTTAGCCATAGATTCTATATAGTCATTCCACTTGAGGTCTGCTGTGAGAGTTAACTCGCGGAGGCGCAGTGTTTTACTTTCAGGGAGACTAAAACTAGCCCAACCCCCTTGGTCAGGGAGGCATTGTTACATAGAGTGGACCAATTAAAATAAAGTAATTTCTAATTTGAAGAATATGAGTGAAGATTTTAAAAACAATTTTTTGGGCCTTACAATTAATATTTGATTAAATTGACTATTAGATTCACTTTATTTTTATTGGGAATTTTAAATTCTAAGTTTAACAAATCATTAGATAGAGATTGTTATTAAGTTATTCAGATATTAAATGAAGAGGAGACATGAACGCACACCTACAAACCTACAAACATCAACACATGGACAAATAGACGCGTATACACACATACACTGGCATACACACACACATACAGATAATATACGCATGCATATATACATACACAAATTTTAAAATTTTGCTTTTATCGACGTGTCAATTTATCTGTTAAATTTTAAAGCCAGGTTTGGAAAACGACTGTAAATGCTACAATATTGGATACATGTAAGAGCGGATTCGTAAGATGACAATGGCCTTGAATGAATGAGGTCGAGACAGACACAACCATATTTCAGTGCATAAGAAAATAAACATAATTATATATATATATATATATATATATATATATATATATATATACTCATGCAAATACACAAGCTAAAAACAAAAACGTACGAGAGTAAAAACTCCACAGATCATTATATACAAAATAAAAAATATAACCACATACATGAAAATAGTTATAGAAAACTTCTGGCATAAACATACGCAAATAAACGCAGGAATATTCACTCAGAAACATACGCTCACATATAAAAATGTGTATAGCAAAAAGAAATATATATATATATATATATATATATATATATATATATATATACAAATATACATATACACATCCATATATGTACACACAGACACGCATACATGAACATCTAAACAAATATACACACAAATATATACATATATATATCCATGTGAATAAGGAATGAAGAAACAATTGACAACATTCAAAACATTAATTTAAAACAGTGCTCGATATAAAATAGAGCTATGAATATTTATTTTAAATTATAGTTTAGAACATGTACACAATATAATCTACTACAAAGTATACATTTTGTTTAGACATTGAAAGGACAATATCTCATCGGGTGGTGTTAAAGAAAATAGAAATTATTTTTCTTATATTTGGCGAATCGTGTGTGAATTGATTTATCTATGGGAGCTCAGGATTCGGCAGAATCTTCGGATCTAGTCGGATTTTTTCTCCTGTAAAACCTTACGGAGTATAGAGAAATCGACATTAAAAATATAAAATTTTATAGAGATGACGAACTCAGGATAGTAAATAAATCAACTGGAGGTAAGGTTGATAGACTTAAAAAAATTAATTCGTAGAGTTTTTTTAAATCTTAGCGTGGTAATTAACCGTAATATAAAACAAGTTGACTTATTAGACATATCATGAGACTTAGTCTCTAACACTTTTCAACCTTACATGAAAAAATAATGCTAACCCAATCAATATAAACTCCCATCTCTAATCACCCACCATCCGTTATCAAATATATTGCATCATCAGTTGAGCGTCGCATAAGCATACACACCTCAAATAAAGAAATAGTCGATAAGCACAAAACAATTTACGATAAAATTCTTAGAGACAGTAGCTATCAATCCTCCAAGATTAAATTTTGTGGAAAAATTTAGGAGCCCAAAGAGAAAAAATAGAAACAGGAAAATCATATGGTATAAACCTCCATTTAACCAATTAGTTAATTTTAAACGGGGATAAGCATACACACCTCAAATAAAGAAATAGTCGATAAGCACAAAACAATTTACGATAAAATTCTTAGAGACAGTAGCTATCAATCCTCCAAGATTAAATTTTGTGGAAAAATTTAGGAGCCCAAAGAGAAAAAATAGAAACAGGAAAATCATATGGTATAAACCTCCATTTAACCAATTAGTTAATTTTAAACGGGGACATAAATTTCTTAAGCTAATATATAAACATTTCCCCAAAAATAACCCTCTAAGTAAAATTTTCAATAGTCATACACTAAAACTCAGCTATAGCTGCTCCAACAATTTAGAAAAATAGTTAAATTACTTAACAATGAGATTTTGAAAGCATACAACAAAAATAACTCTAACACTCATGCCAGTCCGCCCCATAATAATAACTTTTGTAATTGTAGAAACCCGAATCAATGCGCCATACCTAATAAATGCTTAACAAAATCCCTGGTATATATGTGTTCGATTTCATCCATGGAGAATCCGAAGGATGCTAAAATTTATATCGGAAAAACAATGAACATTTTTAAAAAGCGCTTTTACAATCATTCCTCATTCTTCAATAACAACGACAAACAAAATGTGACATCACTTTCTAAATAATTTTGAAAGTTAAAAAACGAAAATAAAACACCTAAATTTAAATGAAAAATCCTCAAACAGGCCAGATCATCTAGATCGGTAAAGAAACCATGTTTCTTTTGTTTACATGAAAAAATGGAAATCATTAAATACATGAGTAGCAAAATACTATTAATCCAGAGGAATGAAACCACAGTAAACTGCAAACACATTAAAGAACAAACCTTATAATCATGCTAAAACTACAAAAGCCAAAGTTATTATCCCTAGAAACGATAAACCTTGATAGTATTAACAACACCCTTACTTCAAATTTTACCTGTATTTCATATTACAAACCGTGATCTAATTTAAGGTATATATATATATATATATATATATATATATATATATATATATATATATATATATATATAATAAGGTATATATATATATATATATATATATATATATATATATAAGTTTCCTAAATTTTAAATTAAGGTTAAATGTAAAAAAAATAGATTAATTGTAAAAAATAAGTTTAAATACAAAAATATTTGTAGTTGAATAATTCACTAATAAAGATATGCTTACCAAATAGCAATTCCTATTTCTACTTTATCGCACCTACTTCTACTACTTACCACCCCATATACATTACCTTATTTGACCATAAAAGCTGTAAAGGACCATACCTCATCATCTAATGTTAAATCTGTCTATAAAATTGTCAACACGTCCATTAATCATCTCTATCCCCTACCTCGTCTCTCTTTTCGTTCAAATTCTGACAGCTTACAACTCTTATTCCCCATTTCCCACCTCACTTACCTTTCACACACAATTCGCCAAATATAAGAAAAAGAACTTCCATTTTCTTTTCACACTGCCCAATGAGACATTGTCCTTTCAAAACAAAATGTACACTTTGGAGTAGATGATAATTTGTACATTTTCGAAGCTGTGATTTATATATATATATATATTAATGGATTCTCCCGTCGCGTTCAACGTATGAGGGTCCAACCTTTTTCCAGCAAGACAACCACACAGAGATTTGTTTATAGTGGTGAAGGCATTGTGTAGTACCATCCACACTTCTTGGAACTGCTGATAACAAACAATTGGTGCAGATGACTGCCACAAATCGCACGAACAGCAGACCTCAATTATTTAACCCATAATTGGAGGGAACGAACGGATTAATACCTTTCCCAAGGGTACCAGTGCGCAAGTGAATGCAGCATGCTCGACTGAAATTGGAACTCGGCTCACCGATTTCCCCCTCCAAGCCGACATCCACCGCACCCCAACGCACATCCGTGAGTGCTAACAGCACCTGGTATTCTCAAGTGGTCACCCACCTAAGTACTGACCAGGCTCAACGTTGCTTAACTTCGGTGATCGAGCGGGAACCGGTGTATCCAACGTGACATGACCGTTATATATATATATATATAGTACAAAAACCAAATGTGCACCTATATATATACATACACTAACACGTAGATATTTATTTGCCTTTATAAGATGGGTACCCTCATCCGACCCAGACGCTCGAACGAACTCCCCCAGGTTTCTAATCCAGCATAAATCGCCACACCAATACCTGGTAAGTACCCAACCCAATATTGACCGCCAACCGACACAGCCAAGAGGCACACAACCCGCGCCATTACTTGACAGACCACAATCCAGC
Source organism: Ascarosepion bandense (assembly GCA_037127315.1). Lineage (NCBI taxonomy): Eukaryota > Metazoa > Mollusca > Cephalopoda > Sepiida > Sepiidae > Ascarosepion > Ascarosepion bandense. The sequence continues at coordinate 2,447,384 of JBBBDQ010000221.1, forward strand.
TAAGACCGTTCGGCTAACACCTATCACGCTTCCCTATTGCACCGATCGTCAAACCAACATCTAACAACTACGGCTCTCAAGGCCCAAATTTCACACTGTTTCCGAACTTTTCACTAG
>JBBBDQ010000221.1:2450000-2482500 GCA_037127315.1 Ascarosepion bandense
ATGGACATAACTCATGTCTTTCAAATATAGTACCGCAAAGAACCAGTTCATGTTTTTCAGTTACTTTTCTTAATCATATTATTTTTCTTTTAAGAAAAAAATCAAAAACAACATCCGAGAATATTTAATTCAGAACGAGATCAAGTATTTGTTTGGGTTAATTTCAAACAAAAAAATCCAATGTATGTATGTATGTATCTTTTATTGTTCATGTCTATCTATCCGCTATCTCACCCGATATTTTTTATCTATTTAACTATATATCTCGATCTGGTTTGTTTTTTTATCTATCTATCTATCTATCTATCTATCTATCTATCTATCTATCTATCTATCTATCTATCTATCTAAGTTGATTTGTATATTCGCTAACAACTTAGAAAACAGAACTCTGTAATATAACTATAATAAGTTTATGAGATATTCTTTGTCCAGAAGCAATTAAAAAACAATTCAATGAACTGTAACTCCAAAGAAAACACTCATGTCTGTTGCAACAACAATTTTGAATTGAATAAAATCAAAGTTTTCTTTTAATTTTGCAAACAGCGTATATGATATGCATATGTTCTTGTAAAACGTGTAGTATATATACATATAACAATGGCTGACCTCTCAAAACCGAGTCTACCTGTCTGCTAGGTTAGAAAGTCACTCCTTGTTACCGACAAATGTTCGGGCATTTCGTAAGAAATCATCTGTAGTCACAGAAATTGAAAACTAAAGAATATTAATGCAAAAATAGTTATGTTGAATTTAGAGCTAAAGATTCTAGTTAACATTATTTAAAGTTTAAATTTTTCCTCTACTGAAGTCAAAGAAACCAATAAAGAGGAAAAATAAGCAATTCCACCCATAACGCGGTCTAGTTAGCACGGACTTTCATGAGTCTCACGCTTTCCTTGTCAAGATTGGAGAGTCATTAGGATTTCATTCTGTTTCATGAAATAGCTGGTCAATGTAGGTGCTTGCTGGATGGTCAATTTGTTTAGCATCATGGCTAGTAGTCCAGAACAGTAGAACAATCGCGAGTTCTTGTTTTGCTTGCAAGAACTGTTCTGCAAATCTCATTCTGCGTTCGATTAAGTCTGTAGAAATATCAGGGATGGGTCCATATAGCTGTGATTTAGTGGGATGTTGTCTCTAAGAGATGTTAAGTATAGCTCTCAGCATCTAAGTGTAGGTGCCATCAAGCATCGACTGTAGAATTATAGTTAATGTCTAGACAGTGGAACCATATATTAATACTGACTCTACAGTGCCGTAAAAGTCTCTCCGTTTGAGGTTTTCTCGGAGATTAAATAAATTTTATTGAAGGCGGTGCAGACTTTAGCTCTGCGAATTGTCACCTACATTTCAGAAGAATTTATCTTGCTTTCTGTGTATGCAAACATTTGATAGATTTTATTTATTGAACTGACAGAGTTTTCATTGAAACTTGCCTACGAAATCGTTTTAGTAGCATTGACATACAGTAGAATCGTTGGCTGTATTTTCTAGATACAGTAGTTCTGTGGCATTAGTAATGGTGTCTGCAGTGATATCTAGGTCATCTGCATAGTATTTAAATAAAAATAATATGAAGCCATTCCAAAGTAAAGTCCGATATTTGGCAATATTGATCGGACATAATATAAAATGCTATTCAATAATATATACATATATATATATATATATATATATATATAGTTTTGACCTCTCTTAAGATTACTAAAGTTTATTCTTATTTAATTGCTTTATATAGTTTAAACGTTATTTTTAGCGGATTCTAGTATTATGTATTTATTAAACAGTACATTTATTTATTATCCGGCCTGAACCTTACTAAAGAAAAGTGTGCGCACTTCGCCAAGATAAAGAAGTTGCGTACCTCAGGCCATCGGGAGCCACCATTTAGCCAAGCACGCCTTACCACATGGCGACGAAATCATTTTCATGTTTTTAAAGAAAAACATCTCCTGGAATCTCTCGAATTTTTCATATCTGCACATAATTTTGTGTCCAAACGTAGATAATTTTTTAAATGGGTTTTTATATATCTGAAAGATTTTTTATCAATTTAAACGTTACTTTTAGCGGCTACCTCTATTACAAATATGAGTATCCACTGAAAATAAGTTTTAAGATGATACAAATCCTACGAATTAACAAAAATTCATTCTAATACACACACTCTCACACACACACACACACACACACACACACATATATATATATATATATATATATATATATATATATTGTGTAATAAGACAGTAATCTCTCTTTTATACAAGTTTTATTAAAGTTGATAGACACTGTGATTTGGTTCAGTCAGTCAGTTAAATGTCATGCGTGATACACGCTTGGGCGATCATGTCTCGAAAGAGACATGACTGACTGAGCAGAATATTATCCCGCAGTAGGTTGCCATTGCTTTCTCTGGTAGACTGGTTGCCGACCAAGACTATAGAAGCCAATCTGTCCTGTTATTTAACCCATAACTGGAGGGATGAGACGAATTAATACCTTTCCCAAGGGTATTTGCTCGTCATTGAATGCAATGAATTCAGTTGGAATTTGAACTCGACTCCCCGATTTCTCGTTCCGAGCCGATATCCAATGCCCCACAACGCACATCCTCATTTTGTTTAGGTGATTTGGTTAGGTTTTTTATATAGATTTTCATGTGATCTTATTTGTTTTTCTTTTTCAGAACATAAATTATATAAAACTTGTCCAATGCATCATTTTCGAAGAGCCTTCGTCTATACTATAGCCATGATCAAGGATGAATCTTCCCTTAGAATCATCATAAGGAAATACGCAACTGCAGTAGACAAAAAAAAAACAATTCAATTATTCATTACAAATATTTCTAACCTGCTATCAAACTACAAAGATCCAATATTATTTACGAATTTAAAGAACTGTGTTTTTAATTAATAAAAATTTGAAAATAATTACATTGGATACACGACTACGAGTTTCACAAGACTAGCATTACATCTCTCTGACCATAGGTCTATTAGGTCTCATTTAAATAAACCTGTAGACTTACCAAACACTATACGTAACATACGGGGTCTATAATACAAATATAATAGCATCATCTACATGAAAAAAAGGCTAAAATTAATGGAAGCGTTTGTCATTAAAAAAAACGGAAATGCTAACACTCAACAATACCAACTATGAACACGGCCAAAATTTGCTCACTGTGTTTGTAATATAATACAATTCTATGACTTCATATATACACAAAACTCTTTATAGAATCAGTTGAAAGTAAAATAAAATTTACTCTTGATAATGGCTAAAAGTATAACGGAAAGCGCTTGAATAAATAAACGATTCGGACAATTTTTATATAATTTAAGTTGTGAAAAGAAAAAAGTATAAGATCACATGAAAAATTATATAAATCTTAACTATAGCACGATTTCTATCATTAATGAAACTTACATATATATATATATATATATATATATATATATATATATATATATATATATATATATATATTGCAGAATTGAAAGCGAAGAATTCTTTTTTGAAATGTCATTCTCGACTTGAAATAAAAATCCTACGATTGAAATCGGAAAGGTCCAGGTGTTTTCACTTTCATTTTCGTTTCTTTCTTTATTTTTTTTTTAATTTTTTAAAATTTTCTGAACGGAAAAACGAAAGCGAAAATCTCGGCGGGAAATCCAAAAGCACTAAAAGTGAAAAACGAACATTAAAATAAAACAAGACGAGAACGAAAATTAAAATAACGAAAAAAGTAAAATTTCCCCAAAGTATTATTTTAAATACATATTTCTTTTTTTTTTTCCTAAATATAGATCAATTTCGATTTCGTGATTATATACCTGAAATGAATCACTTTTTCTCACTTTAAAATATACATAACAAATTCTTAAGTCTTTTTCTCTTAACCTATATATATAAACATTCATTTATATATAAATGTGCATTCATTCAAAAAACACTCTCTCCCAAGCAACGAATACATCCATCTAATATATAAAGTACAAAATTCGTGCATTTCCGCTAAAAAAATCAGTAAAGTAATATATATATATATATATATATAAAATTTAATATTGTTAACTAGTATCCTTGATGATTTGCAAGGTTAATTCCACTGTGGATCGTAATCCAGTCAGAACTTAACTGTAAAATTTAACAAAATATTATAATTAAAATAAATTGGACAAATTTACAAACCCCTTCGTGGTTTATTTCGTGAAAATTTTATAAATAATATTCAACTCCTCAGTACATTTCTTTTTTTTTTTTTTTTTTTTTGGCACAAATGTATGAGTTACATTATTTCATCTGGATAAAGAAATGGATTTTTAAATTCATTCAATATATATATATACTGGACTCTAGCTCTCTCCCCACCCCTGTATAACCCTCCCTTTCTCTCCACCTATGTATCTGTCATCGCACCTGCTTTCTCAGCTTTCTATTGTTCCTTTCTAACTAGTTTGTACTCCTCACTATTTTCTAATTAATCTTTTTACATTTATGTAGCCCCCCTGCACATCAGTGGCGTTTCCGCCTTGCTCGGGGTGAAATGATTAAAAAATATATATATATATATATAAGAGAAAAATCTAAGCAAGAGCCAACAACCGACCACGGTTTCGCCTCACGGTTCGTCAGGGTTTTTTTCTTTCTTACGAGTCCTTCACTTTTTGTTCATGTAGTTCGTTTGTTTCTTTTTTTGCTTCCCCTTATTTTCCCTCCGAGTTTGAATACAAGACGATTTGAATTAGAGCTTGATTAATACAACTTTCGGTAGAGTTCTCTCACTACTGGCATTGTTGTTGCTATAGTTAATGTTATTACTATATAGATATAAATATAGAAAGTAGTATCCTTGGTAATTTGTAAGGTTAATTCCGAGGGGAATGGTAATCCGATGGGAACTCAATGTAAGAATTTAACAGAGTCAGTCAGTTAAGTGCCATACGTGATACACACTTGGGCGATCATGTCTCGAAAGAGACATGACTGACTGGGCACAAGATTATCCCGCAGTAGGTTGCCATTGCTTTCTACGGTAGACTGGTTGCCGACCAAGGCTATAGAACCCAATCTGTCCTGTTATGTAACCCATAACTGGAAGGAAGTAGACGGATTATACATTTCCCAAGGGTATTTGCGCGTAAATGAATACAATGGATTCAACTGGAATTCGAACTCGGCTCCCCGGTTTCTCGTTCCGAGCCGATATCCACTGTACCACAACGCACATCCTTAACAGAGTATTATATTGAAAATAAAAAAGAATTTACAAATCTATTGGTGATCATTTATTCTGTGAATATTTAAAATAAATGCTCACATACTCGGACCGAAATTTTTTACAAACAAGAATTGGTTAGATTTATGCAGATGGAAGAAGGGTTGGGGTTAGGTTAAAGGGAAGAAGAAAAAATTATTGATGATAGACTGGGTCATGTGTACAAGGTTAATTTTTAAACGCGGATGTCATATTTCGAATGTTGCATTTGCATCCCAGGCGATAATTTGACCTTGGATTGAACTTTAAGTTAAACTTTTTCAAGTACAGGATAGTAAATTTAAGGACCTTATCTTCACTAGAAGAATTGCTGGATTTTTGTATTAATTTATATATCTTCTTCTTCAATGTGCCCTGTCTTTTCAGGACGTAGGCGAGCATGGCTTTTCACGTCTCCCTATCACAGATGGCTCTTAGTACACTTTCTCCTGTTACACCAAGCAACCGCCGTTCTGTCATCCACCTGCTCAGGCCCTTCAAATATGTTATCCGCTGCCTTCCTCTGTCTCTTTTTCCTTCTTTCTGGCCTGTCAGTATCAGGTTATCCGAGCCCCCTTTTCTCATTGCATGTAACAGGAATTTCAGATGTCTCTTCCTGATGCTCACTATTAATTTTCTTTTTGTTGCCATTCTTTCCAACACCTCATCATTGCTCACATGCTTGGTCCATGATATCCGCAGCATCCTGTAGAACCACATTTCCGCTGCTTCAGCTTTTTCCTTCATCTTCGATTATATTGTCCAACATTGACTGCCGTATTGAAAAATTGACATCACATAGTAATCTAGCACTATCTTCTTGGTTTCTGGTGAAATTTTCCTGTCTTAGTACTTTACTCAGCTTCTTGAACAAGTCCATCGCTATGCCAATTCGCCTTCGGATCTCTGTGTCGCACTTTCCATCTCCTGTTAAAACACTTCCTAGGTATTTGAATGTTTGTACTTGCTCGATTCCAGTATCCCTCACCTGTATTTATCATTTTAAAGTTGCTCTTTTTGCTGATGACGATGCATTCAGTTTTCTTGCGGTTTATTTGTAGTCCATTTTTGTCACTCTTATCAGCTACTTTCTATAGGGGGTCTTGTTGTTTCTATTTCGTGTCTGCAATCAGCACTATCATCTGCGTATCATATGTTGTTCAAATGCGTATATAATTTAAACGTGAATATATTTATAAAATTAGATAATTAAATAGATTGTTTTTCAAAATGTTTAAAATAATGACTTCTGATGCGCAGGGGACTACGTACGGGTAAAAAGAATGGAAAAGAGAAAACCTGAAACTGCATCCTAAACAGGAAACGAGGGATGAGCCTCTTCACCTGTTCAATAGACGTGGGTGGAGTGTGAACCGGGCGATAGTTTTGTCTATCTACTCCAATTGAAAAAAAGAAAAAAAAAGAGTAAAAAGATTGGAAAAGAGAAAACCGGAAACCGCATCCTGAACAGGAAACAAGGGATGAGCCTCTTCACCTGTTCAATAGATGTGGGTGGAGTGTGAACCGGGCGATAGTTTAGTCTATCTACTCCAATTGAAAAAAAGAAAAAAAAAGAGTAAAAAGATTGGAAAAGAGAAAACCGGAAACCGCATCCTGAACAGGAAACAAGGGATGAGCCTCTTCACCTGTTCAATAGATGTGGGTGGAGTGTGAACCGGGCGATAGTTTAGTCTATCTACTCCAATTGAAAAAAAGAAGAAAAAAAGAGTAAAACGATTGGAAAAGAGAAAACCGGAAACCGCATCCTGAACAGGAAACAAGGGACGAGCCTCTTCACCTGTTCAATAGATGTGGGTGGAGTGTGAACCGGGCGATAGTTTAGTCTATCTACTCCAATTGAAAAAAAAAATCATATCATATCACCCCGAGCAAGGCGGTAATGCCACTGATGTGCAAGGGGCTACATAAGAGTAAAGGGATTGGAAAAGAGCAAACCGGAAACCACATCCTAAACAGGAAACAAGGGATGAGCCTCTTCACCTGTTCAATAGACGTGGGTGGAGTGTGAACCGGGCGATAGTTTAGTCTATCTACTCCAATTGAAAAAAAAAAGTGAGACGAGAAAACCGGAAACCGCATCCTAAACAGGGAACAAGGTGATGAGCCTCTTCACTTGTTCAATAGATGTGGGTGGAGTGTGAACCGGGCGATAGTTTAGTCTATCTATGTGAACCGGGCGATAGTTGATACGAAAAAATTTTGTTTACATCAAAGGCTCGGACGTTGATCTACAAGTTACTCGATTTGGGTTGAATTTGCATAAAGCGTCACGGAAGAGAAGAGTTCGTAAATTTTTAGCGTTTCTGCTGTACCCTGTAAATCGTACATCAAAGGTTCGTGTCATGATAGAGAAGTGACCCAAATTACGTTGAAATCAGACTAAAGGTTTCGGAGGAGTAGGGTTCGTTAGAATGGATACACACAACCCCCCCCCCCAGACACACACACAAACAAACAGACATATCCATTTATATATACAATGGAACCTGGTGTATGCCACACCCGTCGTCAGCGATCACCTGCTATTAACGACAGTTTTTCTATGCACGGACGATTTGCTAATGTTAATTGACACCCAGTGAGCGACCTCGTCCAAAACGCGACCACCGACCAGCATGAAAGAATAAAAATTACTGGTCAAGCAAGCACTTTAACAAAAATTCATTTTAGCAGCACAGTCCTAACTTCTAAATTAGGAGAATTTAAGTTAGCAATCTATTTCATTTTCCTTTAATCTAAGCCAGAAACACTTTCTCGTTGTTTTGTTATTGTACTGAAGTGTGAAATTTTTATTATTAGTTGAAATGGCGGTGGTCAAACGGCGGCTGTCTTGCATTAACATGTACTTATTACGGATAAATTCGGGCGTAGGAGAAAAAATCTCATCTATGTGAAATTTATATTTTCAATGTTTATCTCTTTCAATATCGTTATTTTTTCCCCAATCGTTTTACTCACTCTCTCTCTCTCTCTCTCTACCCTGATCGTTGTCATTTTTTCTTGTATGTTTGTTTATTTTTCCATATATTATCGCAGATAATTTTTTACTATCACTCACTTCTAAGAAAACACTAAAGACGACAACAACTACAACGAAAACAAGATACTTCAACTGATTTCTAAAATTTAAATTGGATTAGTACAATTTTCCTTTATTGCTTTACCTTCCTTTTCACTATCTCACGGGTCATAAAAAAAGGAAAGGAACACAGACTTCATCAATATCTCGTTAATTTTGCATACACAAAATCTGCTACTTATAACTAGAATTCTGGCTTCATTTAACTCCTTATTCTGTTTTGTTAATAAAATTTCTACTTTAAACATGCAAACGAAATATTTTTATTATTCAACCTTTAACGTTCTGATGATTTTGATGACATTAAATTGTAGGGAGTTCGGCTATGTTTGACACAAGGCCAATTTAATAAACATTCAACCTTCTACCTTCCTCAAATCTATAACGACTTTGTTCAAGGATAGTCAAATATGTGTTGCTTATATTTGAGTCTCTAAGCATTTGCTTGATTCTTCTTCTATGTGCCCTGTCCCTTCAGGACGTAGGCGATCATGGCTTTCCACGTCTCCTTATCCCTTGTGGCTCTTAGCACACCTTCTCTTGTTACGCTATGCAATCCTCGTTCCATCATCCACCTGATTAGGTCTTTCAAATATGTTATCCGCTACTTTCCCCTGTCTCATTTTCCTCTCTATTTGGTCTGTTAGTATCAGGTTCTCCAAGCCCTCTTTCCTCATTACATGTCCTAGGAACTTCATCTGTCTTTTACTGATGCTCAGGATTAATTCCCTTTTCCTTTCCATCATTTCAAAGACCTCATTATTGCTCACATGCTCGATCCATGATATTCGCAGTATGCTTCCGTAGAACCATATTTCAGTTGCTTCTAGTTTTCCCTTCATTTTTCATGATATTGTCCAGCATTCACTGCCATATTGAAGGACGGACAGTACGTAGCAATCCAGTACTCTCTTCCTAGTTTCGAGCGAAATTGTCCTGTTCCTTAATACTTTACTCAACTTCTGGAATGTTTCATTCGCCATGCCAATCCACCTTCGGATCTCTGTGTTGCACTTTCAATCTTCTGTTATAACACTTCCCAGGTATTAAAATGTTTGTACCTGCTTGATTCTAGTATCCCCGACCTGTATTTGACATATTGGGCTGCCCGTTTTACTATAGAAAGTTAAATATTAGTTGTTTATACTTAAATCTATTAGCGTTTACTTGCTTTATGGATATTTTAATTACTTTTTATATTTGAGTCGATAAAGTGTTACATTGGTTCGTGAGTAATTAAATGTTAAATGTTGCTTATATTTGAGTCGTTAAGCGTTGAATTACTTTGTTTCAGTCTATTAGCTTTTACTTGGTCCGGGGATAGTTCAAAACGGTTGGTTATATTAGAGTCTAAAGCGTTTACTTACTTTGGTAAATATTCTTCTTCTTCTTCTTCTTCTTCTTCTTCTTCTTCTATGTGCCCTGTCCCTTCAGGACGTAGGCGATCATGGATCTCCACGTCTCCCTATCCCTTGTGGCTCTTAGTATGTTTGCTCCTGTTGCTCCTGGCAACCCCCGTTCCGTCATCCACCTGATCAGGCCCTGCAAATATGTTATCCGCTGCCTTCCTCTGTCTCTCCTTTCTTCTATCTATCCAGTCAGTATCAGGTTCTCCAGACTCTCCTTCCTCATTGCTTTTCCCAGAAACTTCAGTTGTCTCTTCCTGATGCTCAGCATCAATTTCCTTTTTGTTGCCATTCATTACTTGTTTATATTTGAGTCTCTAAACTTTGACTTGGTTCAAGGATATTTAGATGTCATCTCTTTATAATTGAGGCTGTAACCGTTTATTAGGTTTATGAATAGTTAAATATTATTTGTTTATATCGATAAGCGTTTACTTGCTTTGTGAATAGTTAAACTTGTTTATATTTGAATCAATGAGCGTTTACTTGGTTCGTGTGTAGTTACAAATCAGACGTTTGCATTTGAGCCTTTAAGCATTATAAGATACAAATTCTATATCATTCAACAATTAACTGAAACACAAGAAGTAAAATTGCACAACCGCAAAATCAGATCAGAATGCCTGAAAATATTTTAGAAAAATCAGACCAAGACAAAATTCACAATAGAGTGTGAAATTTAATTTTACCGAATGGGAAAAGGATTGACCTCATACTGAAAGAAAAAGAGGAAGCCAAATTGTGCGATCTGATGTTAAAATAATTTTCTAACTAATTAAAAAAATCGATTTGCAAAACTGAATGAAAAGTTAACATGCCTATGTGAAAAAAGTAAATTGCTATAAAAGAAGGAAGGAATGTCGAATCAATCAGAGAGACGGAAGCAACGATATCATACACCAGTAACACGTGACAAAAACTTCAAACCACTGACCCGGTCGTAAGGTCCCGTCACACATTTATTCTCCTTTTCTTTCTCGTGTGCTCATTTCCTTTACCTCTTATTTATCTTCATTTACCTCTTCTTATTTATCGTAGTAAACAAAGTAGAAGAAGACAACAACAACTACAAGATACTTCAACTGACTCCTAAAATGTAGCTCCGATAAGTACAATTTCCTTTATTGCTTTACATTTCTTTTCATTTTTTCGACGGCAATAAAAAGGGAAAGGAACACATACTTTATTAGTACCCTAATTAACCTTTTCTGCATACACACATTTTGCTATTTAAAACTATAAGACATGGCCACTTCACAATTACGAAATCTTGATTCCTTTAATTCGTACTATACTATCTCTTTGAACATTTACACAGTAATTTCACTTTTTACAAATTTTATGTTATTCTGTTCAGTTAATAAAATCCACTTATTTTACAAATGAAATACTTACATTCTTTCAACCTTCTGATGATATCTTTAAAAAAGGGGATTGTTGGCTATGGTTGTGAAGTGGCCTTGTACCCGACATGGCCAACCGTCCCTACAGTCTATGCTTTCGTCGAATTTATGCTTGACTGTATTCATGTGAAATCAAAACTTATCAGTAGTTGTTACTGCCAAGGTTATCGGTTTTCTAACCATAGTTCTCCATATCCCGGCGATTTTCTAATATCATGCTGCATTGTCCCTTACAAATCAATAAGCAAGCAAAAAGGCTGTATATTCTTATCGAACTATGAGGACATCAAGAGGACCACGAATCTTTCCAAAGTCGATAGCATTTTGCGAACACAATCGCAAAAAAGCAAAAATAAAAACACCAGCAAAGTGTATGTCTTGATATTTATAAATTGTAATATTTTTCCCTGAGAGTACCGACACGGCATGTGCCATTCGTGGATGGCACAAGTTTCCGTTAGCCGAGCGATGAACAAAGAGATGCAAGATCTCTGGGGTCAGTCGTCAACATGACGGGGTTTCCTGCGCCCACAGCGACGACGCACCCCCGACACATAGGTCACCGTGATCTATTCTACTGAATAGCGTCCTTTTGCTCGCAGGTGTTAGGCTCTCGAATAGATCACCTGCTGAGAGGTTGCCGGGCATGTCCTCTTGTTAAAATTCGAATGGATGGAGAAACTGGTCTTCTTTTTCTATTTCGCATAAAGGTGTTCATATATATATATATATATATATATATATATATATATATATATATATATATACGGGAAACAATGACAAACCCATAAAGACGAGGAGGATTATACCCTCAAATTTTCTAATTAATGTAAAATATTAAACAGATAACCATACAGGGTTCAATGGATATTATTCAGCACAATATCATATATGCAGAAAAATATGAGTTCAGTTTTCATTTCTCTCTCTCACACACACACACACTCTCTCTCTCTTTCTCTCTATTTATATATATTTTTTTCATGTGTACATTATGTATATATGTAAACATATATATTTATAAACATATTTTTCATTCCATATCTTTTGAATGTACATTATATATATATATATATATATGTGTGTGTGTGTGTGTGTGTGTGTGTAATCATATATATGTCTATATGCAAGCATATATATATATATATATATATATAAATGTATAGGTAAGCATATATATATATTATATATGTAACCATATATATACATATATACATCATATAACACATGTTTTAAATATATATTATATATGTATATTTAAGAATATATATACCTATATATATTCATTTACAGACACATGCACACACACACCCACACATATATCTAAATAAACTACAATTGTAGCATTGAATTTGATAATGCTTTCATAATATATATATTTTATCTTCATTTTAATGCCATAGTAAAATACATATTAATATACATATATTCATACATATTGATGAACAGCTTTTTTCTCTCTTTCTCTTATGCAAACACACACACACACATGTATATATATATATATATATATATATATATATATATGTGTGTGTGTGTGTTTTTGTGTGTATATCTTATACAGACAAACTAATTTCTTTTAAAATTTAATTAATTACACTGTTTCATGTATGACTTATACACCAACATATTTTAGAAAATAAAAATCATTTTTCTAAAATAAATGACTCACGCAATACTTAATTGTTTGTCTTACTATAATATAACTAAGTAAACCCTAATTTTTTAATACTAGTTCTACCCTAAACATACCACCCACTTTACTCATGAGGTAGTAAAAATCTAATTTAAAAAGTACTAAAATCCAACCTGCTGTTAAAAATTATGGTCTACTCATTAAAAAAAATCTATGGTCCCACTATGTGTCATGTCTAGTCACCAGGCCATCCTACTTCCTTCCGTGACCCAGACTTTCAAACTCTATAGTTACCTAATTCTCATTTTTGATTGAACAATATTGACACACCTAAAGCATTTTAGCCAACTACCACTCCCTGATTTTCTAAATATCCATGAATTCATCGCATATTTTCAAAATGAATCATTTTCACCATTTTTTAACATATCACCTGAAGAAGAACAGTATTGTTCTGAAACATGAAAATTTCTGTGTAGTGATATAATGCTTTTATAAACCACTGTAATAACAAAATTGCAATATTAACTTCTACTCTGTATCGAGCATTCTTTATGAAAGTAAACTTTTGAACAGTGGGCTTTAATCTGTTTTTTCACTTTCTTATGATAGAGACCTGTATGTATTTTTATGGTTTTCTCCTTCCCAATGTTTTCCGTATACAGTTTATAAATATGTAATACATGTATATAATAAAGGACACTCCTGCCGGATTCAACGTATGAGGATCAGACAGCTTACTATTCCAGTTATGAAACCAAGGTAAATCGCCAGAAGACCCACACAAGTGATTTGATTAAAGTGGTGATGGCTTGTGCAGAACCATCTACACTTTTCGGAACTATTGATACAATCAGTCGGTGCATATGAAAATGAAGCAGAGAATAGACCTTAGTCTTTATCCCGTTTGCCACCAGACGGTAGACTGATTGCCAGTCAAGGCTATAGAACTTAACTGTCCTGTTATTTAAATCGTAACTGGAGGGAAGGGGCGGGTTAATACCTTTCTCAAGGGTATTAGCGCGTAAGTGACTGCAGGGCATTCAACCAGAATTCAAACTCGACTCCCCGATATTTCGTTCCCAGCCGATATCCACTGCACCTCCACGCACATCCATCAAGAACGCTTACAGCACCAGGTATCCCCAAACCAGTGTATTCAACGTGATATGACAGTATATTTCCTTTCTCTGATTCCATGCGCCTATGGCTTAGGGTTAGCGACTCCTACAGGCACCAAATCGGTCGAGTTTCAGGACGTAGGCGATCATGGTCTTTCACGTCTCCCTATTTCTGGTGGCTCCTAGCACGCTTTTTCTTGTAACATCTCGCAACCCCCGTTCTGTCATCCACCTGCTCAGGCCCTTCAAACATGTTATCCGCGGTTTTCCTCTGTCTCTTTTTTCCTCTATCTGGCCTGTTAGTATCAGGTTCTTCAAGCCCTCCTTCCTCATTGCATGTCCCAGGAACTTTAATTGTCTTTACCTGATGCTCAATGTTAATTTTCTTTTTCCATTCTTTCCAACACCTCATCATTACTCACATGCTCGGTCCATGATATCGCAGTATCCTTCTATAGAACCACATTTTAGCTGCTTCAAGTTTTTCTTTCATCTTTGTTGATATTGTCCAACATTCACTACCATATTGAAGAACTGACATCACATAGCAATCTAGTACTCTCTTCTTTGTATCTAGTGGAAGTTTCCTGTGTCTTAATACTTTACTCAGCGTCTGGAACGCGTCCTTCGCCATGCCAATTCGCCTTCGGATCTCTGTGTCGCGCTTTCCGTCTTCTGTTAAAACACATCACAGGTACTTAAATTTTTGTACCTGCTTGATTTTAGTATCCCCCACCTGTATTTGGCATTTTGGGTTGCTCTTTATGCTAATGACCATGCATTCAGTTTTTTGCAGTTTATTTGTAGTTCTTTTTTGTCACTCTCTTCAGCTACCTTCTCTAGGAGGTTTTGTAGTTTCCTTTCCGTGTCTGGGACCCCAGAATACTCAAATAGGGTCTGTTCTGTGTCCGGGGCAAGACAGAGAATTCGGGAGAATAATTTGTCCTGCAAGCGACAGAATTTAATATATGCTCGCCGATTGCAGCGGCATGAGTCTGCGAACAACGTGAAATCAGCAGCTCATGTATACGCACCTGGCCCGGGACATGTTGGACGATTCTAACTTTGAACTTCTGGATGGTTTTGCGCTCATAGTTGACCTTAAATTGGTCAACAACGAAATTAATATGATGCGCAGGCAAAAGGGCAAGGAAAGCCCCTTTTCGGACCATAACGTCATTGAAACACCGCTTAATAGGTATAGAAATTTTATCGGCGTATATCTTACTAACATATATATATATATATATATATATTCACTTACATATACAGGTAACTGAAAAGTAACACACTATCTTGAAATATAATTTATTTATTAACTAGGATTTTTGCAAGAAGTGCAGATGAGAGGAAAACGTTTAGCGTTTAAATTGAGGTGTTATTAAAATTTGATATAGGCACCAGATTTCGCTATCAGCTTCTCAAGCCACCCAGCAACCGTGTAAACTGATTTCATAAGCAAATTTTTGCTGGTCACTAAGGGTCTTAATTTTTAAACACTATATATATATATATATATATATATATATATAATGTGGTTTAGAATCAGGTAATAGTAATATAATATATATATTATCTTCGTTTTATATGTATGGCTGGCCACTCGCATTTGAAGATGTCTGTTCACCAGTGCTGATAAATAATACCCGTGCTAGACGCTACTCAGACATATTTGTGTTTGTTCAACATCCACAAAGCCGACTTTATACTGCAAGTAATGCTGAGCAAACCTTAGTTACCATTTATGAGATAGAGCGTGTTTTCTGATGCGATCAACAATCTGAACCAGGCGTGTACGCTCAAACCAACGGTCAAGATGACTTGCGACTTCGTGCTAGCTCGACTCTCAACCTTTCCCAAAAATTTTCGTTTACCCTATATATATATATATATATATATATATATATATATATATTCGAGTTTATACATTCATACGTATATATATATATATATATATATATACATATGTATGTATGTATGTATTTATGTATGTATGTACGTATAAACTCGAACATACAGGCCGATAAAGGAAATTAAATAAATATACTGCTTCTTAAATAAATGCAAAGTCTACTGAAATACGAGTATCCACTGAAACTAACAATTCAAAAATAAAAATATGCTGCATTAAAAAACACATCTCCGTTCTTTACAAATTGCATTGCTTAAACTAACATATGTAACTGATCAGATAGTTTTATTTCAAGTGTCAGAGAAAAATCTATATTGAAAAGTTTATTTCAAATTTTCTTAGTCATTGATGGGCTCTGTAACCAAGAGGTCAGGGAACGTCAAATGTAATGACGATTTCCTCTAAAGTACGCAAAGTTTATTCCTTGCTGGAAAGCGCAAATATATATATATATATATATATATATATATATATTACAAAAAAAGTAAAAGAACACGAAAATTAAAAACCCACTGTTCAAGCGTTTACCTTTATATAGTGTGCTTGATACACAAATTTAAAAAATTAGGGAGTAATATTTGGAGGAAATGCTTTAGGTGTGTAAATAATGTTCAATAAAAATTCAGAATTATGTAACCATGGAGATTTAATATTTGGGTTATGAAAGGGAGCAGGATGGCTTGGATCTAGACATGTCACTTTTTAATTTTGTATGGATAAGATACATAGTGGGAACTTAGATTAGTTAAATGAGTAGACAATAATTTTTAACAATTTTCTAAATAACCATAAATTCATTTTATATTTTTAAAAATAAATCATTTTCACCATTTATTTTAACATATCACCTGAAGAGAAACAATTTTGTGTTGAATCATGAAAATTTTTGCGTAGTGATATTATGCTTTTCTAAAACATTGTAATAACAAAACTTCAATATATATATATATATATATATATATATATATATGTATGTATGTATGTATGTATGTGTGTGTGTGTGTGTGTGTGTGTGTTTAGGCAGAAATCTTTCTTTTGAACATGTTTTGCTAAAAACGACTGACAAGTAATATTCCATAATGTTCCATAATTATTTATTTCCAAGTGTTTTCACCCACACGTCATGTCTCCAATGTTGTTCTTTTATCTTCAGTTTTTACTAAAACGTAATTTATTTTCTGTTTTTTGCACGTGACGCGTGCGACTGGACATCGCATGAGTGTATGTCTATTTTAAAAAAACTGTCAAATCATTTCTGTTGTTAAATAATGATGGCAGGAGAAAATTGTTTGATATATAGTGCCTCTCTTTTCGCTAGATGATTTTGATATTGTTATTTAAATAATATTTTTGTATTTTCAAAAATATTGTTTTCTTATGAATAATGAAAAAATTAAATCAAAAATTAATAAAACCCTTTTTGAATTGTTTGGTATATAGTGGCTCTCTTTTCGCTAGATGATTTCGGTATTGTGACTAAAATAATATTTTTGTATTTTCAAGAAAAAATTTTTCTTAAGAATACGAAAAAAATAAAATAAAAAGTAAATAAAACCTTCTTTGTCATTCTTTTTTACGAAACATATATATATATATATATATATATATATAAGCATAACAACAATAACGATGTGTCAGTTAAGTGCCATACGTGATACACGCTTGGGCGATCATGTCTCGAAAGGGATATGACTGACTGGGCAGAAGATTATCCCACAGTAAGTTGCCATTGCTTTCTGCGGTAAACTGGTTGCCGACCAAGGCTATAGAACCCAGTCTGTCCTGCTATTTAACCCATAACTGGAAGGAAGAGACGGATTAATACCTTTCCCAAGGGTATTTGCGCGTAAATGAATACCATGGATTCAACTAGAATTTGAACTCGACTCCCCGGTTTCTCATTCAGAGCCGATATCCACTGTACCACAACGCACATCCAACTAACGATGTGTAACATCATAACGAAACTTCGAAGTCAGTTTGAATCTACTCAGTTAAAGTGACAAATTCTTTGCGTTATTCCTCTTAACGTTCTATTCCCACCCCGATATCGAGCACTTTACGATAATAAAAAACCTGCTAGGTAAAATACCTTTTATCAATAACACTACTGAAAAGAAAAACAACCTTAGCGGTAAACATTATCACAAATCAACTCTGTATATGTGTGTCTGCTCTCTCTCGCGCGCACACTCGCGCGCACGCGCGTGTGTGTGATTTGATAGAATTTTTCATTAAGTTTTTCAAGCATCCTAACATTTTTCTGTTATTTGGAGATAAAAATTGCTTTTAATTTTTATCGCCCCAAGTGCTTTCGGCCATTTCTATATACATTTTCAAGGGTGTTTATGTCTCTGCTGTTGTTATTTAAACCTCATGTTTTGATTGTTAGATAGTAATTTATTTTTTTAAAGGAGCGTTCATTCCCAGACTTCATTAGCCACGCGAGACTAGAAATCACATGATTACTTTTTTTTTAAATCTTTCAATAATCCATTTCTACTGTTAAATAAATATGTTTGATATTTTGTGCCTCTCTGAGAGCGAGAGGTTTTTGATATATAGATATATTTAGATGTTATATAGAATACTTCTGTTTTCGATCAGAATTTTTTAAAGGGTTCCTGTAAATTATGGGATAGGAAAATATATATATATATATATATTGACCACTCTCTGCAATGAAATATTTAGATTTTTTGAGGTACAGACAGTGTCACCATAACAATCAATAAATTGAAAAAGTCCGATCATTAATATTGCTGTCGAACTATGTGCGTAAACATTTAATTTGGCAACATTCAGTCAGTTAAGTGCCATACGTGATACACGCTTGGGCGATCATGTCTCGAAAGAGACATGACTGACTGGGCTGAAGATTATCCCGCAGTAGATTGCCATTACTTTCTGCGGTACACTGGTTGCCATCCAAGGCTATAGAACCAAATCTGCCTTGTTATTTAACCCGTAACTAGAAGGAAGATCGGATTAATACCTTTCCCTAGGGTATTTGCGTGAAAGTGAATGCAAGGAATTCAACTGGAATTCGAACTCGGCTTCCCGATTTCTCCTTCCGAGCTGATATCCACAGCACCACAAGACACACACTTGACAACCCTGTGATGAAGAAACGTTTATTTTCCCGATTACTTTATTTCAGATATTGTATCTACCTAACAATATAAGAGAATTTATTTCACATTACAAATATTTATGTTTTAACATAACAATGATAATTTTTAATCAGAGACTTCAAGATTTCTTGTATGAAAGCATCAATTAGCGATTCATTTATTCCCCGTTTGTTTATATATATATATATATATATATATATATATATATATATATATATATATATATATATTGTGTATTTAGGTAGCAATCCATCTTTTATATAAGTTTCGTTACAAATTACACAAAGTTGTTATGGTTAAGGCTTTCTACAATTGTTCAGACCATTAATTTTATAAAATTTTTTCGAAAGTTTTCTTTATCCAAGCGCTTTCGGCTATACTTTTAGCCATTATCAATGATGGATTTTACTTTTAACTGAATATATAGATTGTTTTATGTACGTATCTAGAGTTATAAGGAAGTTTCATTTTCCAAATATGGTCAGCACATTCTGGCCGTGTTCATAGTTGAAATTATTGAGTGTCGGTTTTTACTTGTTTATTAATAATACTTTAATTGTTTTTACCCTTTTTTTTACATGTGAATGATAATATTTTTATTATCAGCAAGTATAAAGGACTAAATATAAACTACAAGAAAACTGAATGCGTGGTCATCAGTAAAAAGAAGAACGCAAAATCAAGCACATACACGAATTTAGATACCTGGAAAGTGTTTCAACAGAAAATGGAAAGTGCAACACTGAGATCCGATAGCATATTAGCGTGACCAATGACGCATTCCAGAAGCTAAGTAAAGTATTGCGATACAGGAAAATTTCCATGGAAACTAAGAAGAAAGTACTGATCGCCCTGTTCACACTCCACCCATGTCTATTGAACAGGTTAAGAGGCTCATCCCTTGTTCCCTGTTTAGGATGTAGTTTCCGGCTTTCTCTTTTCCAATCTTCTCACTTTGTTTTTTGTTTTCAATGGGAGTAGATAGATTTATCTATCGCCCGGTTCACACTCCACCCATGTCTATTGAACAGGTTAAGAGGCTCATCCCTTGTTCCCTGTTTAGGATGTGGTTTCCGGCTCTCTCTTTTCCAATCTTCTCACTTTTTTTTTTTCAATGGGAGTAGATAGATCTATCTATCGCCCGGTTCACACTCCACCCATGTCTATTGAACAGGTGAAGAGGCTCATCACTTGTTCCCTGTTTAGGATGTGGTTTTCGGCTTTCTCGTTTCCAATCTTTTCACTATTACGTAGCCCTCTGCACATCATCCCGCCTTACTCGGGGTGATACGATTTTTTAAAAAAAATTGTCATGTGATGTCTGTCAATATGGCTGCGAATGCTGGGCAACTCCACAAAGATGAAAAGACATTTTATGCATCTGAAATTTTGTTCTACACAAGTATGCTGACGATACCATGGACCGAACATGTGAGGTTTTGCAGAGGATGAAAACGAAAAAGGAACGGATATTTAGCATAAGGAAAAGGTATTTTCTAGGACATCTATTAAGGAAAGAGGACATGGAAAATCTGATGCTCACATGACCAATGAGGAAAAGAAAGACATTGAAAAGCAATGCGTGACATATCTGATGGGCTTCAGGGTCTAGGAGGGGTAACAAGAGAAACGGTAATAAGAGCTAGAAGGGATAGTGCGATGTGGAAGACCATGATCGCCTACGCGCTGATAATGTTAGGGATAGATTTTGGGACGTGTATTTAAATGAGACCAAACAGAGCTGTTCTCAGAGATATGTAAGGTGTTTCTTCTTGTTAAACATTGTTGTTGTATAACCAATGGCATTATTTCTATATATGAAAACTGAGTGATAGTTTCATGTTTCAATATGATTTTAGACCAAGTCCTTAAATTGAAGTTCCCGTTAAAGCTGAATACTGACAGTTATGACGCATTGTTGATTCCTATCTAAACTTATTTATAAATAGAACTTTGTCTGTGTGTGTGTGTGTGTGTGTGTGTGTGTGTGTGTGTGTGTGTGTGTGTGTGTCAGTTACCTATAGACTCCGAAACGGTCGAACTGATTTTCTTGAAAATTTACACAGTTGTACTACAAGCGTCTGCAAGTGTTCTTAGCTAGGTTTTGTGTCGAGGTACCCCCGATAAATATCGAAAATTGATAATCGAAAAAATCGGGTTATAGAAGGAGTGGTCCGATTTTAATCAAATTTTATACACTCATAGACAAAGACATAAGAAACGATATTCAGAAGTTTCAAGGTTGAAGTTCTTACAATAGTGCAGAAAATCGATAATATATGTATCAAAGCTTTCATTACACCCAAGCAACGCCGGGCTATACTGCTAGTGTATGCATAAAATTAACTTTTGATATATGTACCGAACTAAGGTAATGGTGGAGGAGCTTATATTATTTACGGTTTTTGTTTAAAAGAATAAAATAACACAAAATAAACAAAAAATAAGAATAGAGAGAGAGAGAGAGAGAGAGCCGGCTGACAGACAGACAGAGATTGAGCCTGTCGATATATATTAGAAAGGAGACAAATGTAGATACACAGTAAGAAAGAAGCAAGTGTTATACTTTTATACGCAATAGTATATATATATATATATATACAGACACAGAGACAGAGCTACAGAGTGTGTCTGTCAATGTGCATAAGAAGGGAGACCAATGTAGATGCAAAGTATGAAGAAGTATGTTATATGTGTGTGTGTGTGTGTGTGTATATATATATATATATATATATATATATATATATATATATGAGGGAATGAGCATGTTACTTGCTCTCCACGTTAGGTTTCTCTAACGTTAGCCATTTATTTATTTTTCCTTGCCTAGTAGTCCCCCATATCTTCCAGATATGTCTTCGATGCTTCACACAATATCAAAAATAAAATAATAAAAAAAAATCACAAAAAATACATGTTTGTCGCCATAGTGTCTCTGTATATTTCAAAGTGACGGCCCTGCCATTCTTTTTTGTCAACGATATTTTTTAACCTGGAGCATTTAAGAGAGTTATTGTTTATAAGGCAGTCATTCATAGTTTCTACCGTTTTTTTGCCCCTTATCATAGATGGCGCATTTTGTATTTCTGTAATTTTGTTTTTTTTATTCATTGTCTTCGTATCATATTTTTTTTTTTTGTTTCATTTTTTTTTTTAATGCTCTTTCTCCTTCTTAGTTTCTCCTTACGCACCGGCATTTTTGTTTCTTTTATTCATGATTGTAGATTTAGACTTTTTTTTGCGTCATTTCTTTTAATGACTCCGATTTCATGTTTTATCTGAATGTCATTGTCCCAAAATGTACTTCTCCCTCATTTGTTTCCTCTATCAGATTATATCAGCCATTGTTTTGTTTGTGAGGTCATATTAAGGATCAAGTGACAGCAAGTCACCCCCTTCACTGAGGTCTTCCATCAAGATTTCTGGTGATTATAGGAAAGTACTTCTCATATAATTTGTTATTATTATTATTATTATTATTATTATTATTATTACTTAATGAAAGAGAAGCCGGCCAACAAATTTATACTCGGGTATAAATATCATTGAGTTAGTTAAGTGCCATACGTGATACACGCTTGGGTGATCATGTCTCTTTAGATCCATGATTGACTAAGCAGAGGAATATGCCGTAGTAGGTTGCCATTTCTTCTCTGCAATAGATTGGTTGCCAACAAAAACTATAGGACTTAATCTGTCCTGCTATTCAATTCTTTTATCCATATTAGTCAGTTAAGCGCCATACGTTATAAACGATTAGGTGATCTTGTCTCTTTCGATGCATAACCGACTAGGCAGAAGATTTTTCCACAGTAGGTTGCCATTTCTTCTCTGCGGCAGACTGTTTGCCAACCAAGGCTATAGATTTAAGTGCATCCTGCGATTTAATTCTTTAATTCAGATCAGTAAGTTAAGTCTACACGCTTAGGCGATCATGTGTATTTCGAATTATGACTGACTAGGCAGAAGATTTTCCCGCAGCAGGTTGCCATTTTTGTCTGCTGTAAATTGGTTAGCGTCTAAGAATATAGAACCTGATATGTTCTGCTTTTTAACCCATAGTCGGAGGGGAACAAACAGATTAATACGTTTCCCGACGTTATTTACGTGTAAGTGTATGCAACGAATTAAACTACAATTCGAACTCGGCTCTCCGATTTCTCATTCTGAGCCGATATCCACTACACCAGAATGTCCATAAATATAAATATACGGAGCCCAGAATACAGATCGTTACACCCAGTTTGATAAATGTTTAGCAGGCACACGCAGCCTAGCCAAAGCTGTGCATAATACTTTCCGATTTTGCTAAGTCGATTTTCGACGGGGCAAGGCATGTAGAAGAAGAAGAAGAAGAAGAAGAAGAAGAAGTGTTGCCCTGAAAGTATGAATCCTTTAGTTTCAGCCTTTAATCTGGATTTTTCCCTAACGTTTAGTTTTGCTTTTTTTCTGGTGAATACAATCCCTTCCCCGAGTTTTCTTCTTCATTTTACATGTGCCATATCCTTTCATGACCTAGGCGATCATGGCCGTCCACGTCTTCCTATCCCTGGTGACTCTTAACACACTTTCTCCTGTTACACCACGCAACCCCCGTTCTGCCATCCATCTGCTGCGGATATCATAGATCGAGCATGTGAGAAGTGATTGGAAAAGATGGGAACGAAAAGAAAATTAATACTGGGCATCAAGAAGAGACAGCTAAAGTACCTGGGCCATGCAATGAGGAAGGAGGGCTTGGAGAACCTGATACTGACAGGCCAGATAGAGGAAAGGAGAGATAGAGGAAAATAATATGTAACGTACTTGATTGGCCTGAGTGGATGGATGGCAGAACGGGTCTTGTGTGGTGTAATAGGAGAAAGCTTGCTAAGAGCCACCAGAGATAGGAGAATGTGGAAGGTCATGATCGCCTACGTCCTGAAAGGACAAAGCATACAGAAGAAGGTAGTGTTTTATTTCTCTGCACCGATTTTTAAACGTAGACTGTGCAATGGTGTAAAAATTAAGTAGGAACTACATGAAAACTATATTTATGCTAAAAGAAAACTAAAAAAGGGCAAATAAAAAAGTTAGTTACCAAAAAAAAAGAAAAAGGTTTTTTATAAAATAAAATAAATAAACGATTCTAATTGTTTAGTCCACCCGGTTTTTGTTTTTTAAAAAAAAAGATCCGAAACAAACGTATATCATTTATTTCATGCATACGTTTGAAAGAAGTCTTTCGAAAACAGATTCTAAAATAAATAAAAGATAAATTTAAGATTTACTTACCTAAATCATTAGTCCTTGTAGTTTTAAGAATCAATCAAGTTTAAGGTGAGAACTGATATGTTGCAATCTGTTTCAATGACACAGACAGCACCCTGCTAGCTAAAAGCTGACTGACAACGATATTTCCTTAAAGAAAACAATTGAGAAATATTTCAAGGAAAGCGGAAACTACAAACATTAAAATCGGTTTTGGCACATTGGTTTCAATTTTAGTGATCATCGCATGAAAACTGATTTCAACCAGTTTTATAAAATCGGTTTCGAGCCCTACTCGAGACCTACATTAAGGCAATATGTGATTTTTGGCAGTGTTTATATGTTCGTTACATTGATAATATACCCTGAACAGCTGTGCAGTTCTTCCCAGTGCACTGATTTTTTTTTTTTTTGTCTCTTGTTTTTCGATTTATTTATCTTTTTATTTTGTTTTGTTTTAAGGATTATAAACCTTTAACGGATTATTTAAAACCTAGAAAACATTATCAGGTTCTATGAGTTTTTTAGACACTAATTATTTACTGATAGAAGTCTTTCTATATAACCCATAGCAAGGGAGAAAATATGTGGATTCATGCCTTTCCTAAAGTTATTTTGCGCGTAATTGCATGTGGAAAACTTGAATGGAATTAAAACTTGACTCTCTAATTTCAAATTCCGAAACGATATCGATTACACTACCCACACATCAAGACTCGCAGCACCTAGCATCCCCAAGTGGTCATCCAACTACGTACTGAAAAGAACAACGTTCTTTAACTTTGATGATTGTCCAAGAAACTGTGTTTTATGATGGCCTAACTGATGAGGTCTTGTTCATATATATTTTTCTTTTTAATCGCACTCAGGATCTCAATTATTATACAGGGTACATAAGGTATTTGAGGACAGATTTTTACTTACACGAAATAACTCTTAGAAACAAATAATGATGTATTTTGATGAACAAGTTGTAAGGATAAAAATAAACATATTGTTTGGTAATTTTATTCGTTAAAGTCTCCTTCAGCTTCGATAACGGCTTCTATGCGAAGCCTGAATCGTCTACATCCTAGCATCAAATGCTCCTTGTACATATTGGACATTACTCTGACCATTCATGGCTTTTAGGAATTCTTTAGTGTTATGAAGGTGCTCATTAAACTCTTTCTCAACTACGATCCATACACAGTAGTCTAATGGATTGAAATCTGGGGAGCTAGGAGGTTAATGTTAGGGGTTATGTGACCATATAAATATTTTCGCCAAGGATTTCTATGTTGTTTAAACCTTATATGATGATGCCGAATTTGTTAAAACACATAAGTTCTTCCTTTGCGTAAATTGCTGATCCACTGCCTAACCATGGTTTCCAGAACATCCATGTAGGAAGCAGAGTTTACTCTGAGACCTTGTGGAAAAAAGTGAGGTGGCATTGCATATCCTTAATTGCTGACAACCCCCAAAACTATAAGAGATGCAGGAAATTTCGTATGCATTATTCTTGGAAAGAAACATGTGTCTTTTTTTCTTTTTTTTTTTTACTTTCTGATCTTGGTCAAGATTTTTCTCGTCTGAGAAGTAAATGTCATCTTTCTCTGCTTATTTGTTTCGGAGCCTCTTTGATCTGACTAAGCTATTTTCCTTTACATTTTCTGACATAAATCTGCGTTTTGTCATCACATAAAACCTGAATCTTCGCGGACAATATTCTGAATTATTCCTTTTAACACATGGTGTTCATTTGCAACCAACATCATGATTCTTCTTTGGCATCAATGGTCTGCTGTACGTGCCGAATAAATTCAAGAGTTCTAATGCTATCGGTGCATGTAGAATGTTTCTTACGTATTGATACAGGCAATATCTTTGGCCTGTAAGTCCTTGCGAATTTTGTAGAAAAAGGATCTAGTGACTTTTAAAAATTGTGTTATTTCTAAATTGCTATGTTCGCCGACATTCTAGGAGCAAGTGGTCCTTGACTCTGAGTAATGGAGGCTTTTAGTGATTCTTTACCGTCATGATGGTGTTCGTTAACCTCTTTCTCAAATACGCACCATACATAGTAGTCAAATGGATTGAGATCTGAGGAACTAAGAGGTTAAGTATTAGCACGCAGTTATGGATTTTAGAGGTTATGTGATCATAAAATATTTCCGCCATCCATTCCTGCAATGTTTGAATCTTGTATGATGGTACCTAGTCTTGTTGAAACAAATATTATTGATACATTATTGATAAATGGCTTCACCATGAAGAGTTACGCAGTTGTCGTAACTATAAAAGACACCATAACTGCGTACCTCTTCATTTCTTTTTTTTTTTTTTTTTTTTTTTTAATCATCTCACCCCAAGCAAGGCATTCCACTGCCACTATTGCGTATGGGGCTACATAGGGGAAGGTAAAGAGAAGGGAGTGGATAGACATAGGGAATGTCAGGAGAAAGGTGACAGATGAGTAAGGATAGCGAGGATGAGTGGTCGGGCAGATGGGAAGAGTGTTTGATAGAATGGGAGCAGGTTAGTGTGTTAGGAGGTGTGTATTGACCTTACATTTAAACTCCTGGAGATTGTAGCCGTCGGGGAAGCAATCGTTTGGAAGAGAATTCCACAGTCGGGAAGTGCGAGGAAAGAAAATTTCTTGTGTAAGTATAGAGTGTGTCATTGATAATTCTTAAATATAGAGAATATAAAGTCAAATAATGTGTTCCTATAGTAAAGACGTGTTCTTTACGCACCCTCTATAGGCATAACATTGAAACTTGTGTTTCTTATTCAATTTCAGTGCTGTTTTGTTTATTTATTAAAACCTTGAGTAAGTTCTCGCTGATTTCTCATGTAAAGTAATGTTTGATTTCCAAAAATTAGTAAGAAACATGTCACTGAAAGTATTGTACATCGCTAACCACTACTTTGTCCTATCTTTATGACAGCATGTGTCGAAATAAATACATCTTTTATATGCTAACCACGAGTCGACCCATTTTTTTGGCATCTTCATAATAATGTATATGCCGTTCAACCAGGTCATGTGACACTGATCGAAACAAGTGATAATCGGATGGGACAATGTCTGGTGAATACATCTGATGAGATAGAAGTTCCCATTTTAGCGTTTCCAAGTAGGCTGTCACCCGTTTTACATGCTCTTTTCAAGGAATAAAAGTTCAAACTCACAGACTTTCCGCGTTCTGGCCGAACTGTTAAGTTTAATGAGAATTAATTACACGCGTTGATTAAAGAACAACTGCGTCATACCCATACGGCATGAACTCAGATCATGGCAAGCTATTATGTGTCTATCGCTCGTCATCTTCATTCAATAGAATAAGGTTGATAAACACGGCGTATGGGTGCCACAGCCACTCACCTACAGAAACTAAAACTAGATCTCCTCCATTGCCACCAGTTTACTCACTCGACACCATGCCACTAATCGATAAAAAAAGGGTCGGTTGGGAAGTTCTACTACACCCACCATATTTTCCTAACTTAGCCCGTTTTACTACCACCGCTCTCTTCTAATAATTTGCGGAGTATTTCAGAAAAACAGTGCATTTGTGCCACACGCATTGGCCCAAACAAACTCAAGCGTTTACTCCAGTTTACTCGTTCTACAAAAGATCACTACTTCTTTTATGTGTCGTGTCTCTTCAGGACCTTCTTCATTCCCTTATCCCTTGTAGCTCTTAATACTCCTTCTCTTTTAACCCCTTCGAAACCCTGATATGCGAATCATCTGCTCAAGCCAATAAAGTATATCATGCGTTGCTTTCTCCTATCTTTCTTTTTTATCCGTACCGTGAGTATCAGATTCTCCAAGCATTTCTTCCTCATTATATGTCAAAGAAACTTCAGCAGTCTTTTCCTGATGGTAAATATCAATCTCCCTTTAGTTTCAATCCTCTCTATTAAACGTAATTGTTGTTCCGGTTCATGGTATCCTCAGCATCCTTCTGTAGAACCAAATTTCGGCTGCTTCAAGTTTTTCCTTCATCTTTGATGAGACTGTCTAACATTTGCTGCCATATTGATCCAATAACCTTTTCTTCATTTCCAACGACATGTTCCATTATTTACATTGTCCAGGGTGTTTTTATTTTTTTATTGTCATATTCACAAGGTTTCAGCCGTTATATGCTCCAGCTTTTTCATGCATTTCGAAATTTGAACTGAAGTAGTGGAAGATTGTTCTCGTTCCATGTTTCATGCTACTTCAGAATGTTTAAGTTATTTCCATTTAACTCAAGTTTTTTGCTCAACATTACTGTAGCCAGGTATTGAACTCGCAACTCTTTGGGTCAAGTCTCTGGATCCAACCAGCGCTTTTATCCGATGGGCCATGCGTCTGTGAGTTCAATATCTGGCAACAGAAGCAGGGAACAAAACACTTAGAGAATTGAGTTAAATTTGGATAATTAAGACATCCAGAAGTGATATGTGAAGTTTATGTAGAAACATTTGTTTGTTTGGCTGTATGTTGGACGGTAACGTTAGTTAATATAAGTGTATGTGTGTGTGAGGATAAGCCTGTAGAAAACATTTCCGATTAAATCGTTGAAATGTAGCGAGATGTTGCGATGATTTTGTATTTGGATATTTTATATGAACTCATAGAATAAAAACAATCGACCCCAGTGACCGAAATATAGAGTTCGGTTAAAAATTCCAATCTCCTGAAGAAGGTCGGAATATACAACGACCGAAACATCGTCAATATAACAATAAAGATACGGACAATAGTCTGAACAATTTAAAAACTTATCGATTTCATATTATGAACAGGAGCGCACTTCTAAAATTATAGAATCAGTATTTTTCAATTTTGACCAACGGTCGTGCTTATGGAGAGGCGAAGTCAATGTTAGTCCCTATTTTTTTACATGCGAAAAATTATTCTTCAAAACAACTATTTTTTCATTAAACCGCCTATCCAATCATTGTTATCAAATGCCTGTCATTTGGAGTACCTCTGCGTTGTCTCGTGTCCGATGACCTAGGTTATTTTTAATTAGCGTTTCGATTTATTCAACATCAATGACTGAAGATATGTAGCAATATTTTAACGTTGCTTACGGAAAGACATAGTAAATGCTTATCAACAAAAAGACCTTTCTTTACGCTCGGAAAATTGTTTCTTCAGTAGGACCATTTTTCCTTTAAACCCTCTATCTAAGCACCGTAATGAGTCAAGTAGTCAAGTGCTTCAAATGACTGACATGTAGAATATCTCTGGGATGTCCTGTCTCCAATGAACTAGTTTGTTTTTAATTGACGTTTTCGATTTGGTCAGCATTACTGAGTGGAGGCCTGTAGCATGGTTTCGGCATTCCAAATCGGAATTTTTATACCCAAACCTAGCGAACTACTTTAGAACACTACGCTCAGTTACGGCACCATATCCATAAAGAGCACATATTTTGTTTGCTGCTTGTACATTTTTTTTTTACTTATTAATAAAAGCTATTCAAATGACGAAAATGCAAGCCATTTACCTCCACTTTTATTTTTAGTGTAAAAATATTTGACATTCACAATTAACACAAAATGTCGGAAAGAACGATGTGTTGAAATGTCACCATTCAGGATATGTATATAGGTGAAAAAATCTCGGTCAGGTGTGAAATCATGTCCCAAAATGAAAACAAGCTAAAATGACATTTTTATTTTGGATATATATATATATATATATATATATATATATATATATATATATATATATTAAAAAAATATTATTATATTATATATTATATTATATTATATTATATATTATATATATTATATTATATTATATTATATATTATATATTATATATTATATTATATTATATTATATATTATATATTATATTATATTATCTTATATTATATTATATTATATATTAAAAATATTGACGATGTCAATTTTTTTTCTTTTCTTATTTATTTGATTTTATTCTATCTTTTTCTTTTTCTTTTTCGTTTTCTTTTTCTTTTTCTTTCCCTTTATTTTTATTTTTATTTTATTTTATTATTTATTTTTTAATTTCTTTGCAATCTATTTAAAAAGGAAAAGTAGACTAATTTTTCTCCAGTTTCTGAAAGGTTTTTTCTGTTGCTGAGGTGATGTGTCGTCCCCCGTGGGGATCTTCATGTCGAAATGGCCATTCAACATCTTTGAATTAATCCTTTTTTAATATATATTTGCTCTGTAATATTTTATTACATGGAGTTCTCTTCCTGTATCATTTTTTAATATTAAAATAAATTTTTAATATTAATTAGGATCGGGTTTTTTGGAATTTACCTTCCTGCTTTTTCCCCTTGGATTGAAGTATCTGAATTAAAATATATATATATATATATATATATATATATATATATATATATATATATATATAATGACGTTTTAAGTCTCGGGTGATAATGACTATCCGCAATTTACTATCATTTTTGCTGTAAAATTCTTATACTCTTTTATCATACACCTTTGTCTTAGTTTTGTCATCTATTCATCCAATCTTCTTAGGAAGATAATTCGCTTTCCTCCGCTTCTGTTATCTTGTTTATGCCCTATACATTTTAAATTATCTAAGCATTCTATCCTTATTATTTGCCAACAATCTGGTGAAGCGGAAACCATACTGTTTATCGGAGAGGAGGTTGTGGACTGTGAGATGTTAAACCATTTCAACACTGATAATAACCTAGAACACTGCGAAAAATTGGTAGGAGGCTGATAGGATTATGAATAGAGGGGTCTGGGGATTCTCCAGAGTTCTTAAATATAGGAACCACAGGGATGTACTTCCAGCAGGCAGAAAAGCAAGAAGCAGAGGAACAGTAGTTATAGTGTTTGGAGAGGACAAAAGGGAGTTCAGGGGCTCATATTTTCAGGACAATGATTGGGATTCCGTCACCTCTGCTCTCCTTATGGAGGTCAAGCTTTGAAATTATGTTACAGACTAGCGTTTGGGTAATGTGAACGTCACTCAGTTGAGCCTCAGTTCTAGGTGAGAAATCAGGGGCTGATAGCCAAGACAAATTAAATGTTCAGTTGGTAGAAAATCCGCGAGCAAAGCACTTAGCCTTGTCCGCTGAAGATGAGAGGACCTCAAGTTTATTGATTTAAGGTGGGATTGAAGGCTTGCTGTTATTTTCCACATTTTTACAGAGCCACCAGTAGTCTTTGGAGCCGAATTTGCGGGATACTATACGCTGTTTTATTCTTTCAGCAAACAACAAATTTGCATCTTTTAGGATCCTCTTGTGCCTATTTCAAGCAAAAAGGCGCTTATTATGGTCAGACGATTTGCTTCGATAAAGCCGGAAGAAGTGAGCAATAGCAGGCGAGCAAGCAGAGGAGAACCAAGGGAAAGAATAGGTTTTAACCCAGAAGAAGACCTCAGGTGCACAGTCTTCCACGGGAAAACTAAAAACTTTGTTCCAAGAGACGTCACGCAGGTAATCGTGGAACGACTCCCTGTCTGCTCTTTGGTAGGAGTAAGACATTCTGCTAGTCGGAGGCTCTTCGCTGGAGGGGAAGTGGAAGGAGATATTAACGGAAATCACGGCACGATCAGAGTTGCCAAGAGAGAAAAGCTGCATGACATGGCAAGTGCCAGGGATAGAAGTGAAACAGAAATCTAGGAATGGGTCAGTTCTCTAGGGTTATTAGAGAAACGCGTGGCGAAATCAACCACTTGCGTAAGGGATTGAGTGATTGAAAAGAACATGGTATGGACAACAGCAAAATCTGTAACAGAGTTTTCCAGCCACTTGCCGTCTCCAAACACAAATATATGAGCTAAAGGAGGAGAGAAAATAGCCTTATTTACATTGTTCGAGATGCTGTCAAGAACGGAACAGTGAGGAGATGATAGGGAGCGATAGCGAAAGAAAAGGTTGCTAACCGGCCTTAGTAGACTTGATTTTCCAAGAGCTGCTTAGATATGGCGCAAGGCCGAAAGTATGGGGTACCCAGTGAGGATCAAACTCACTACTCAGTTGTAATAAGTTTCAGCAAAACAAGATTGCTAACCATTACACGACGCCGAGGTGCCTAACCGACCTTAGTAAAGAGAGACGGAGAAACATGTAGGAATGGACTGGAGATTCAAGAGAAATCACCCTACCTAGACGGAGATATTCAATGACATAAACGCCAATTACATGCATATCGAAGCTGAAGTCTTTCCTAAAAAGGGAAAGATAAACAAGAATAGAGGAATCAGAGGAAGGGATAGAAGGGTCAAGATTAGTTTCACAGAGAGCTAAGATGTCAGG
>JBBBDQ010000221.1:2487500-2557500 GCA_037127315.1 Ascarosepion bandense
AAAGACAATTTAATGTAAATCCAGTTCAGCGAGTAATGTTATTTAAAATAACATTTTCAGTAGTTTTCGAAAGGAAGCCACTATAGAACAAATAACAAATAGATATGTTTTACAGACACAGAAGATTCATATAAAAAGGCTATGAACTATTACGACATTTTTAATGAATGTTAAGTGTGTCCAGTAAGGTAATTAATAGCATGGTCCCCTTTATTACAAGTGACTGAAACATGAAACCTTACTAAACTTGACTATCGCAATCTTTCTGTTTTCTTTTCGAAAGTGAAGTCTAAAACAGACTTAAAATCTACCTTTTAATCAAGATTAGAAAAACCCCTGTACAACGAAAAATAGAAAAACAATCTTATATATATATATATATATATATAGTCATCCGCAGACAGATCTGTTTCGCCGTATCACAGCTCATCAGTACGATTAGACTCCGATTGCTTTTAACCTAGGATTATAGGAAAGTGTTTTAATTTGCTTAAAGCATTGCTTATATTAGGAATATGGTTAGGTTTTGAAGGCTGTTACAATGCATTTAGTAAAATAAAGAAAAGCAAATAATTTGTTGGATAGCACCTATTTATTATATATTCATATTTCGAGATCAAAATCTCATCTTCAGAATATTAGAGCGATTGTGTTGAGTCCGAGACTTTAGACAATTGGTCCTCCTGGTTGATGCTGCTGTTGGTGTGTATGTGTGTGTGCGTGTGTGTGTGTGTGTGTGTGTGTAAGTGTGCTAGTGCATGTATGTGTGTGTGTCTATGGTGTGTATATGTATATGTGTATGTGTATTGATAGTTGGGATTTTTATGGTCTGATGGTTTATCTAAGTGTGTGTTGGCCTGACCGTTAGTTTGACTTCTGCCAAAGTGGACGAGGTGTGTGTGTTTATGAGTGTATAATACTAGTGTTACATTATACTTCCTTTTGTGTTTGTGATCTCCAAAGTGTTTTTGTAATTAAATTTTTTTTAAGTTTTTTTTTTTTAAGTTTTTTGGTGATCTTTTCTAACGAACAACACGGTGTAATGAGAGAGGCTACAAACTTACTGAAAGTGAAGTTTCATCGTCAAACCGTAGATGTTATTATTAAGATGAAAGATTATGCAGAACTCATGAAGGCAGTCCAACGATTGTTTGTATATATATATATATATATATATATATATATATATATATATATATATACCGTTGTCTGTGTGTCCGAACGAATTTTAAAAATTATATTCCTCTTCTTCAATGTGCCATGTACTTTCAAGACGTGGATGATTATTTCTCTCCACATCTTCTATTAACTTGCCCCCCTGAATTACGTTTGTCCTTTTCAAAACCCTTTATCTCAACCCTTCGCTTGGTCTGTCAGTTAGCCCGTTACCTCCTCTGTCGCTTTTGATAGTCCTGTGGGTGTCAAATTCTCTAAACCCTCATTCTTTATTATGTGCCCAAGAAATTAAGCTGCCCTTTTCAGATTCAGATTATAAATATCGTCTTTTTCTCGTCTTTCTGCCTAAGGTGTTCTCAGTATCCTTCTGTATAACCACATTTAAAGTTTAGTTTATAGATGCTAGGTCAGGATGAAAAACACTGCAGATTCTTTTTTCTATTTAATCAAGAATCTTTAAATATATAGCAGAATCACCGGACCAGATGTGGCAGCCACATTTGATGTACGGATTAATTAATTGCAGTGTTTTTCACCATAAAGGCCTTGGATTTTTTATTTATGAACATATTCAACACTTAATAAAATTCATATCCGTATATTCGATTGACAATTAAAATATCAGGGCGTCTATTCAAACATAAGTATCTACTAAAACTAACGTTTTGAATAATAAGAAATAATGTCGTATTATGTATATATATATATATATATATATATATATATATATATATAAGTCTTTAAATGGACCATGCCCCTTGTGTCTATATGAAAAACTATACATTATTAAATTTCTTAAAAATAAGGATCAATAAAATAAACGTCATGAAATTACGGCCATATGTAGACATTGTAAAATATTCATCTTAGATTATAGTTAATAATTTTTCATATATGCCTACTGATTAACCTGTTCTTTACTTTATTATGTAGTAAGATATAAATAATATTGATTTAATAAATTTTACGATTGCTATGCGTTAAGAATACGTAGTGAATTGATAAATAAATGTACTTTGAAACAAAAAAATAATAAATATAAATATATTTTAATCATACCAAAAGTCCCTTTAAAGACAGCTCTAAAATAAAGGTTTTTTAATGGTTTTGTTAAGAACAAAAAGAGTAGGGATACATATGACTCTAAGATTTTTTCTTCGTAACTAAAATGTATACTTCTTGCCAGAAGTAAGCATTCTAACCGTAAATATAAGGTTTTTCTTTAAACAATTATGAATACTACACATCCTCTAACATCAAACCTATATTTTAAATTTTTAAATTCGACGTTCATTCTGATTAGTTAAATTAAATACACCAATAAGATCCAAAGTTTCTCTCTACCCCCGCCTCTATATTAACTCTTTAATAAACAAACGTATTGTTTTCTATATTCAATTGTAAATCATTTTCACCAAAGTTACGGAACATTTACTGATGACGAGATAAATACTTTAAATGTCGAAACATATAATTTACGTGTCACAACATAAATTAATTTTAAATAAAAAACAAATTTAATTATAACATCCATGGTATAATCATCAACTTTTGCAGTGAGGAATCTTTCCTTCCTGGAAGGTCCCCAGACATCCCAGCTCTCTGTGAAACTAACCTGAACTCTAAAATACTCTCCTCTCATTTTTCGGTCCCAAATTATCTTCCGATCCTTAAGAAGGACTCTAGCATCCATAGGTATGGCCTGGGAATTTATGTCAGCAAATATCTCCTGGTTAGGGAGGTTTTTCATGAATCTCTTGAGCATCCATATATGTGCTTCAGTATCGCGCTACCAAACTCAGCTATCTTTCCTTTCTCTATCGCTCGCTTTCCTCTTCCAACTGTTCCTTGCTAGACAGTATCTCTGATAATATAGATAAGGCCATTGCTTCTTAACCGTTCGCCAACATATTTATGTTCGGTAACTTTAATGCATACCATGCCAATTGGTTAGAGAACTCTGTTACTGATTTTGCTGGCATCCACACCTTGAACTTCGCGATCAACCAGTCCCTCAAGCAAGTGGTGGACTTTCCCACCTGTTTCCTCAGTATGCATAAAGAACAAGCTTCCCTGCTAGATCTCTTCTTCACTTCGATCCCTCACTCTTGGTATACTATGCAGCTTTGCACTCTTGGCAACTCTGATCGCGTTGTGGCTTCTGTTAATAACTGTCTTCACACCTCTTCAGCCGAGGAACCTCTGACCAGCAGAATCTCTTCTTCTTCTTCTATGTGCCCTGTCCCTTCAGGACGTAGGCGATCATGGATCTCCACGTCTCCCTATCCCTTGTGGCTCTTAGTATGTTTGCTCCTGTTGCTCCTGGCAACCCCCGTTCCGTCATCCAACTGATCAGACCCTGCAAATATGTTATCCGCTGCCTTCCTCTGTCTCTCCTTCCTTCTATCTGACCAGTCAGTATCAGGTTCTCCAGGCTCTCCTTCCTCATTGCATGTCCCAGGAACTTCAGTTGTCTCTTCCTGATGCTCAGCATCAATTTCCTTTTGTTGCCATTCTTTCTAACACTTCGTCGTTGCTTGTATGCTCAGTCCACGATATCCGTAGCATCCTTCTGTAGAACCACATTTCGGCCGCTTCCAGTTTTGTCCTCATTTTCGATGATATTGTCCAGCATTCACAGCCGTACTGAAGAACTGACATCACGTAGCAGTCTAGCACTCTACGTGATGTCAGTTACTGCTCTCAAAGGGAAGCACTACGAGATTTTCTGTGCGACATCCCTTGGAAGAAAGTGTTTAGTTTCTCCGTTGAAGACTGTGGTTTTGTGAAAGCTGCTATCGATACTTTTATACCAGCCATGAAGTTCCACCTTAAACACCATTCACACCCCCTTGGTTCTCCCCTGCCTACGTAGACCAAAAAAAATCAATGCTTCCGGCTTTATCGGAGCCATACGTCTGAACACAACAGGCGCCTATTTGCCTCTGCTCATAATGAGTGTAAGAGGGTCCTCAATAATGCTACGCGGTCGTTTGCTGACAGAATGAAGCAGTGTATAGCAGCGCGCAAATTCGGCTCAAAAGAATACTGGCGGCTCTGCAAAATCTTCCATCTCTCCTTTAATAAATAAATATGAGGTCCTCTCAGCTACAGCGGACAAGGTTAAGTGCTTTGCTGGTAAATTCTTCTTCAACTTCTCACTATTTTTTTCTGGAATATCCACACCCTACTTCCCCCTTATAACTGAGGCTCAACTGAGCGACATCTACATTAACCTCTCGCTGGTCTCTAAACTGTTTTCTGATTTTTATCAACCGTCTCCCTGATGTAATCAGATCCCTACGCTGACGATACCACCATTTACTCCCGCCTCGCTAAGAAATCTGCCGATGCAGACAAAACAAACCTTGCTGCTGTTCTCGAAAAAACCTCTAATCAGTGGTGGACATAGCTAAGTATTGGCTCGTAAATTTTAATGCTTCCAAAACGAATCTGCTATCTTTTAAACACCATAGACAATCTTTCCTACCCATCATCAGTATGGATCATGATAGTCTCTCTGAGAGCTAAACTCCGCGCCTTCTCTTCTTCACTCTCTCAGTTGACCTTATGTAGAACGACTGCATTGAATTAATATCTAAATCCACTGCTAAGAAGGTCAGTTCCCTGTGTCGGGCCAGGAAGTTTTTCTCTTCTGAATTCATCTTGCGTATCTACAAATCTACCATCCGCCCGTGCATTGAATACTATTGTCATATCAGGTCTGGCGTCCCTGCTATTCTCCTTAAAGTTCTCGACAAAATCAAAAAAATCCGCAATGTTGACGATTCTGACCTAGCAGCCAGACTCCAATCTCTTTATCATCGACGAGATGTGGCTTCCCTCTGTCTCTTCTACAAATATTTTCACGGATTCTGCTTCGACGAGATTAGCTCCTTGGTTCCCCACTAAGCGAATTTTTCATGAGCTACTAGACTGGCAATAATGTCCCACCTATTTACTATGAAAACAATCAAGTGTAACAACAATTTCTACTCTAACAGCTTCTATTCTCGCACTTCTCTCCTGTGGAACTCCCTTCCATGTTCTTGTTTCCCTGATAGCTATAATCTCCAAAAATTTAAATGCAACATCGTCATCTCTTATCTCCTTAATTCCAATTCTTCTTCTCACTTTACACTTTGCCCTCACGTAGCTCCCACCTATTATGTACCCTACAGCACACCAGTCGCAGTAATAACTTGCTTGGGTTAAGACGATTATATATATATATATATATATATATATATATATAATCATCTTAATCCTTTTATACAAACACAGATATAGATTAACACTTGTACTACCACTGACGTGCGCAGAGACACACGCACACGCGAGCTAGACAACTAGGGCTCGCACAGGCATAACTTCATATGAACGATATGGGGCTTAGCATGTATATGTGTGACGTTTTGCATATGAATACGCATTTAATTTATGTATTGTGTATCTACCTAGTTTGATGCCAGAGGTTTCTTGTATTTCTATCTATGTGGTTATATATTTTTACGATCTGTGGAGTTTTTAGTCGTGTTCATTTTTGTTCTTAGCTTGTGTATTTGCGTAAATATATCTCTAATTCTGTTTATATGTTCATGATTGTGTCTTTTCCGACCTCATTCATTCAAGGCTGGTCACGTTACGAATTCGCCTTGACCGTATCCAATACGTAGCAATTTAGTCTGTGTACAAATGGAATTTGTAAATTTTAACAAACAAATTGACAAGTCGATAAAAGCTAATTTTTTTAATTTGTGTATTTATGCGTGGGTATATTAATCTGTGTATGAGTCTGCTTGCCAGTGATTGTGAATATACTCGTCTATTTTTCCATGTGTGGATGTTTGTAGGTATATTTATGTATGCGTTCTTTTCTCTTCCTCGATATTGAAAATCGCCTGAAGACACCACTCATAGTAGAAACCTAGGTCGCGTAATAAATCGTTTACAAATGGAATATATATATATATATATATATATATATATATATATATATTGATTGATTGATTGATTGATTGATTGATACTTAGATTTTGGTCATAATAGGGTTAGACCAGTACACATTTGTATTAAAGATCGCCTGAAAATATTCTACATTTAATATGTTCTTCCTGGTCAACCTTACTAGCGGATATCCGTCTTCCTTTATTCATAGTATGTGGTGCCACGGATTCCTCTAGTCATAGTATGCGGTGCCAACTCGACGATAAACAGCAACAAAGATTGGATGACTCGGCTTTCTTTTGTCTAGAAACGCAATCTGTCCATTTTTTAAGTACTCAGCGAACCGTCTAACCATTCCTTCTATTATCTTTCTATCTCTATTGTGGAAACTCATAGAGTTATCAATCAATGTCGAATTGGTTAAGGGTCACACATTTCTTTAAGATAAGCATTATGGCACTTGTTTCTCCAGGTCAATTCCTGATGTACCGCCGATAGCTGTGGAAAGTGTCTCTCAGACACTAGAGCCATAACTTTGGACATCTCAAAAGCTTTCGGCAGGGTTTGGCATGCAGGTCTTCATCACATGCTAAAAGTTTACGGTATCTCCGGACAAATTTGTGAACTGATTCAGTTGGGACACTGGAGATTACCGGGGATTGATCAAACAACAAAAAATCAAACAAACAAAAGAAAGAAAGAAAGAAAGAAAGAAAGAAGAAAGCTGAGAAAAGGGTTTACTAATTGGATGTTAATTGTTGAAATTTCAGTAAGATAGATAGGAAAGTTGAGAAGAAAATGTAAAACTAAACACGCTGAAAAATCATGTTTTCAAACAATTCCAATAAGAATTGAACCCAGAGTTAAGTGGACAGAATTCTATAAGATTAAGCAACTCCAAGACTACCCATCCGTCCCCACTTTCTGTTGGTAAGAAGGAGACCATTAGCCGTATCATCGAGAAGTCAAAGAGAAGACATATGTTTTCGATAAAGAAAACCCGAATAACAATTATGATTTCTCTGAACAAAAAGAGAACAAGAAAGGACTTCTATTTTGAGCTAGGAGAGAAGTAACTTCTGCTGAGATGGAAGCCAATCTGATACATTCGTTCCTTATAATTCGTCTCGAGAAAAATGTAATATACATTAATTAGGATTTCTTTGGACGCAAGCAATATGAATTACGATTATGAAGTGACCATAGACAAACAAGCTGTGTCGTCCGTCGATCGTAAAAATACATAGAAAAAATTGTTAAAGTTTTGTTTTTAAAAAGACTGAAAATAATTTTCTTCACTTTTCTTGAGTGATCTTGTCGATAGATGAAACATGCTTATGGGACAGGCTTATAAAGTTTAATGACTAAAACTCTCTTTTGTTTTCGCCTATACATTTTGAGAGCTTGGATTCGTCACAGGGACCGGGTTAAAGTTAGCTGCTGAGCAAGCGGGAGAAGGATAAGAAGAAAGAGGGAATAGCACCGCTCATATGGAGCAGTGGTATGAGATGAGAGATGAAGGAATTCGGAATCAAAAGTGTGATTTGATTCCCCAGACCACTCTAAAAAAACCTGGACAATCCAAAATTTGAAAACCCACTTAATTAAAGATATTTTGCGAATATGAGATTTTAAGAAAGGATAAATATTAATGGTACAGGATAAACAAACTCTGGTCAACACCAACTCTGCTGGACGCAGGACTCCATATAAGATTTTTGATTTTTAGACAACAGACAGAAAAAACACTTAGAAAAGAGAGACTACCAGATTGGATGACTCGGCTTTCTTTTGTCTAGAAACGCAATCTGTCCATTTTTTAAGTACTCAGCGAACCGTCTAACCATTCCTTCTATTATCTTTCTAACTTTAAAGCTAACTTTAACCCGCTCCCTGTGACGAATCCAAGCTCTCAAAATGTATAGGCGAAAACAAAGAGAGTTTTAGTCATTAAACTTTATAAGCTTGTCCCATAAGCGTGTTTCAAGACATGAGAGACCTTCTAAACAAGACCTTCTGCTGCCACAGAAGAGAGAAAAACTTAAGAGAGATTGAAAAAGTAGATCTGAATATCACAGAAGACCAGAAAAACTTAGAAGAGATTAGAGAAAAGACTGAGAGACGGCCGGATCAAAGACATTGTGCCAAGCATGAGACCATGAATTTAAAAATTTAAATTGTTGCTAAGACAGGCAGTAGAATCTGAAGAAGGTCCTAGTGTCACTTAATGTTTTAGTTGAAAAGGATTATTCAATAAGGAATATATAAACGAAAATATTATTACATTTTTAACACGAGTTAATTCTTTATTCCTTAGGATTCTTCATTTTTTTTTTTATTGTGTAACTCCAAGATATCGGACCAGTCTTCACTTCAAGTTTGCTTAATCAGCGATGAATCCCAACGTGGCAGAGGTAGGAACAGTATGAAATACGACAGCTGAGTCGAGTCTAACCGTGTCACGAACACGGTGAGGAGTCAGCTAGATAGTAACCACGGTAGTGGACTAGGACCAACGTTGGGGCTTATGCAATTTTTATTAAATCGTGTGATGAATGTTATCCTGAACGGTTACTCTTCCAGATCGATTCGTACTAATGCAGATCTCCACCAAGACTCCATGCTGGGTCCTACTTTCTTTCTTTTTACTTTCGTTATTATTCTTCCTTACATTCCTTTTTCTCGATTCTTTCTTTCTTTCTTTCTTTCTTTCTTTCTTTCTTTCTTTCTTTCTTTCTTTCTTATTCCCAATCCACATTTACTATATTTTTAATTTCCCGATTATATATTGATCATTGTTTGTTGCTTTTTCTTTCTTTCTTTCTTTCTTTCTTTCTTTCTTTCTTTCTTATTCTCATTCTAGGTTTATTTTTTTTTACTCTCCCCATTTTATATTTTTTTGCTGTCTGTTGCTTCTCTCTTTTATTTTTTCTTTCTTTTTCTTTCTTTTTCCTCTCTTTCTTTCTTTCTTATTCTCAATCCAGATTTATTTCTTTTTTATTTCCCATTCTATATTGATTTTTGTTTATTGCTTCTTTATTTGTTCATTTTTCTTTCTTTCTTTCATTCTTTCTTTCTTTCTTTCTTTTTTCTTAGTCTTAATCCTGATTTATTTCTTTTTTACTTCAAATATTATGCTTATTGTTTGTTTCCTTTGTTCTTTCTTCTTTTTTACTTTCTTTCTTTATTTATGGTTTTATTTCGTCTTTTATTTCTCAATTTTATATTGATTATTTGTCTTTTTGCTCTTTCCCTTCTTTCTTTTTTACTCATTCTACATTCAGATTTGTTTCTTCTTTTTTCTTTAAATTTTATATTGATTGCTTGTTTGCCTCTTTCTTTCTTTTTCTTCGTTCTTTCTTTCTTCATTACTTCCTTTCATCGTTTCTTTCTGTTATTATTTTTTTATTCTTACTTGCTTTTTCTTTCTTTTATTCCCGTTCACAATACAAAAATTTCTTCTTTTATTCTCCCTTTTATCTTAATTGTTGTTTTTTTTTGTTTTTTGTTGTTTGTTTTTTTTTGCAGCTTTTTTAAAATATTTCTTTCTGTTTACTTTTTTCTATCTTTCTTTTTTTTCTATTTCTCAAGTCAGACATTTATTCTTTTATTCTCCCAAATTTATATTCAGTGTTTCTTTCTTTCTTTCTTTCTTTCTTTTTTTCTAGCCTTATTTCTTATATTCTTTCTTTATACATTCTTTCTCATTTATTTACTTTATTTCTTCCTCTTTCTTTCATTCTTTCTTTCTTTATTTATTTATTTCTTCCTCTTTCTTTCTTTATTTTTTCTCTTTATTTATTTATTTCTTCCTCTTTCTTTCTTTCTTTCTTTATTTCTTCCTCTTTCTTTCTTTCTTTATTTATTTCTTCCTCTTTCTTTCTTTCTTTCTTTCTTTATTTCTTCCTCTTTCTTTCTTTATTTATTTATTTCTTCCTCTTTCTTTCTTTCTTTCTTTCTTTATTTCTTCCTCTTTCTTTCTTTATTTTTCCTCTTTATTTATTTATTTATTTATTTATATCACTTTCCCAATTCAGATGTTTTTCATTTTTTTACTATTTCCTTCATATCTTTATTATTTGCTTCTTTCTGTTTCCTTTCTTTTCATTATTTTTTCTCTCTCGTTCTCAATAAAGAAAAGCTCTTCATTTATTTTCCTTTATATCTTGAATACTCCTTTGCTTTTTCTTTCTTTCTTTCTTTCTTTCTTTCTTTCTTTCTTTCTTTCTATTCCCAATATTATGTTGTTTGTTTGTTTGTTTGTTTCTTTCTTTCTTTCTTTCTTTCTTTCTCGTTTACAATCCAGAATTATTTCACCTTTTATTTTCACCATTTTATATTGATTGTCTTTTATCTTCATCGTTAAAACTGTCTTTTTTTTTCTAATTTTAATTCTCGTTCATTTTTTTCTATATTCCATTCCAATTTTTTCTTCCTCAATGCACCTTTATTTATTTATTCTTGTCATCTTTCTTTCTTCCTTGTCCCCCTCTTTTCTTTTCGTATCATTTTAATATACTCTTTGTCGTTTTTTTTTTACTTTAAATATTTTTTCTTTTTTATTCATATTCTCGTCTTCGCTTCTATTTCTTTTATATACTCATTCAAACATTTAGCTTCTTTCTTTATCTCAGAATTCGTCTTCATTTTTCCTTCTCTCTCTCTCTCTCTCTCTCTCTCTCTCTCTCTCTCTCTCTCTCTCTCTCTCTCTCGTTTCAGTCTTTTTTCTCTTTTTCTCATTTTTATTACAATGGTTTCTATTCTTTTTATTCATTTTTATTTTCGCTATCTTTCTTTCCTTCCTCTCTCTTCAATTTCTCTTCCTGCCTTTCTTATATCAGACTTTCTTTTTTTTCTTTCATCTTTTCAGCATCTTTTGCTTATCTTGCTCCTTCAAGCATTTTTTTTCATATTCTTTTACATTCATGTTTTCTTCCTTTGAATTTCCTGTTTTCATTCCCGCTTTTAGTTTTTGTTTTCCCCTTTTATTCATTCTAAACTCATTTCTTTCTTTCTACTCATTTAATTTTATTACTTTCTTTCATTCATTTTTCTTTCGACATTTTAATAGAGCTTAACTTTTTCTTTTTCTTTATAGCGACTTTTTCTACTATTTATTCATTTATCCTCTTCTTCCTTTCATTTTTTGTAACTTTTTCTACTATTTATTCATTTATCCTCTTCTTTCTTTCATTTTTTTAACTTTTCAATCTAGGCCTCTTTCTTCAAGGGCTATACCATTATACCTTATTTCTTCTTTTTTGTATTTTGTCTTTCTTTTTTTCTTTCGTTTTTTTTCTTTCTTTCTCGTTCTCTATCCAGATTTATTTGACCTTTTATTCTCTCCATTTTATCTTGTTTGTTTTCTTTTTCTTTTCATTTTTTTGATTTGATTTTTGTATTTTTTTGCTTTCATTTTTTTTATTTCTCATTCGCAATCTCGATTTATTTTTATTTTATTCTCTTCCTTTGAGCTTGTTTTTGTTTGCTACACTTTTTCTTTATCTTTCTTC
Source organism: Ascarosepion bandense (assembly GCA_037127315.1). Classification (NCBI taxonomy): domain Eukaryota; kingdom Metazoa; phylum Mollusca; class Cephalopoda; order Sepiida; family Sepiidae; genus Ascarosepion; species Ascarosepion bandense. Next base: position 2,499,137 of record JBBBDQ010000221.1, read on the forward strand.
TTTTTTAATTCTTTCCTCCTTACCTTCCTTTGCTTTCAGTTTACCCAGCTATCCTTTTTTTACTTCATTTTTCTTTCCTGCTTCTTTCCTTCTCTTTTTATAATACACTTTTTCATTTCCTTCCCAGCATTCGTATACACCGTTATTTTCGTTTTGTCCCCCGATCCTTATCGGTAAAATTCTTCTATTTTTTCTGCTTATTTTATGGCCGCCATCTTCAATCTTTACATCTGCTTCCTGCATATACTGTCAATCTATATACACAACTAACTATATAGATTTCTAAGCATAAGTATGCTTTTTATATATAGGCTGTAATTTCTTATTCAAACATGGTTGCTGCGGGTGACAAAATGGTATTTTTTACGAATCCAGTTTCCTTCTTCCATCCGAATGGAAAAATCTGTAAGCAAAGGAAAATCTTTTTTTTTCTGTAAGGTACTCTTTCCAAATATATATATATATATATATATATATATATATATATATATATAGTGAAACAGATCTGTCTGCGGTTGACAATTTACGTTCTCACAACCTGATTGAGCACTCTTGAAGAATGGTAGACTTTGAAAAACAGTAGCTACTTTAGCATATACGCATCGTTCTTTCAGTAATGAATTAGAACACTCTCACCTACTGGGCGTGTAAAATGATAATATATACGCTAAAAAGTCGGCCACCTTCTACCGAGCACTCATAGCTCAGAGGTAGAATCGCCGAGTGACGCCAATTCGGTCGGGTTTCAATGCTGGATAAAAAGCAATCGGCTGTTTAACCGTACTGATGAGCTGCGAAACAAATCTGTCTGCGGCTGACTACACACACACACACACACACACACACACACACACACACACACACACACACACACACACACACACATATATATATTGTGTGTGTGCGTGTGTCTGTGCGTGTATGTATGTGTGCATGTGCATGTGTGTATGATGTATGTGTGTAGGTATGTGCGTGAATAGAATTTAGGTTGATTAATCTAAAAAGGTATATAAAACATCTGTGATAGATAGATAGATAGATAGATAGATAGATAGATAGATTTAAGAATAATTTTGATAAATGCGAAAACATCTTGAAACTGTACGCTTATGACCAAAGCAGGCATATGCACAACACGATTCTCAATATATATATGTACATGTGTGTGTGTGTGTGTGTGTGTGTGTGTGTGTTGACGATGATGATGATGTGTGTGTGTGTGTGTGTGTGTGTGTGTGTGTGTGTGTGTGTGTTGATGATGATGATGATGTCAAATCCGTAAACGGAGAAGATAAGCCAAACAGATCTATTTAATATAAATTATCAAAGAGATAGATCTATACAGAGAGAACACAATGGATGTTATTCAGAGCAATATGATATATATAAAGGAAAAAGTCAACACATCATCAAGGCTGTTATAAACTATATTTTATTTTGATTTGTAAGTTTTTGGTAATCGTCTTATCAGAGTGCATATATATATATATATATATATATATATATATATATATATAATGAATTGAGTTGCACTCTATCTATCTATCTATCTATCTATCTATCTATCTATCTATCTATCTATCTATCTATCTATATATATATATATATATATATATATATAGGGGGTATTTGAATGTGGAAGTCCAAATAGATCTTTTAAATATAAATTATTAAATAGATAGATTTATAGAGAGTATTCAATTGCTTCTATCCAGAGTATTACGATGAACGTAATGGAAAAACTCATCATTATGACGCGTAAATTTTTTTTCTTATCACTAAAATGTGGAATAGTACACAGGAAAAACTTGATCAAATACGCTAAAAACAATTTTGAAAAAAATTACGAAAGCAAATTTCGCGAGCCAGTGTGAACAAATTTTCTGGTCAATGAAAAGTGAGCGAATCTCAAACCTGAGAAAAATTTAACAAGCCAGTGTGAAAATACCCAGCAAACGAACACGAACGCATATGAAACTTCAGAACTGCTATCCGACCATTTATCTATTTATATATACACGGCGTTTTCGGGCTTCAGAAAGACAAACGGATCTCGATATGTAAAGTCATAAATTTATTCGCCTGAAGAGAGTCAGCTTTAAACTCAAAAATTGTGTAGCGACACAAATATAATTATGGACACTTAATGTCTTACACGTATGCATTAAAAAGATAAATAATAATAATAATAATAATAATAATAATAATAATAATATAGATATTTAGAGCATAGATTTAGAAATATAATTATAATTGTTATTACTATAGCATACTGCAAGAATAGCCATAAAGTTTCGGTGTTTTTTACACAATCATCTGCCTGGTGATTGTGTATTAAACGCCAAACTTTATAGGTACTGAGTTGGAGTAGGCTATTATTGTCATAATAACTATACTGAAGAGCCGGGATAGAGCGAAACAAGCTCGTTTGTAGATGATTATATATATATATATATATATATATATATATATATATATGATTTGTGTTTTTCTGATTGCTATCTATCTATCTGAGTCAGTTAAGTGGCATACGTAGTACACGCTTTGGGCGATCATGTCTCGAAAGAGACATGACTGACTAGGGCAGAATATTATCCCACAGTAGGCTGCCATTGCTTTCTGTGGAAGACTGGTTGCCAGCCAAGGCTACAGAACCCAATCTCTCCTATTTTTTACCCCATAGCTGGAGAGAAGAGACGGATTAATACCTTGCACAATGGTATTTGTGTGTAAGTAAATGCAAGGAATTCAACAGGAATTATAACTTGGCACCTCGATTTATCGTTCCGAGTCGATATCCACGATATCCACTGCACCGCATCTTTATATATATATATATATATATATATATATATATATATATATATGTATGTGTGTGTGTCCATCTATTTAGTTAGCTAACTGAATCGTTATTCATCGAAAGTATTTATTATATATTTTCACACGCCAAATCTGACCATATGTAAGTTTTATCAAATCTTTTTACCCTATCTATTTTAATCTCCTTTAATCTATATATATGTATCTATATATATCTATATATATGTATCTACTACAAATGTCAAAAACGTTGGTGTGTATTAGGTTACTTGGATCTGTAAGATAGCGAATGCACATCTGCATGCATAGATTTATTTACAAACACGAAAGCACACACCGATACGCATTTCTTTAAATTTCTTTGATCTTTTATAAAACTTCTGTTGGTGCCTCCATAAAAAAATATCCGCATTTTTCGTCTCATATTTATTTATTTATTTTTTGTCCGTTCCTTCTGACCTTTTAGGGGTAATTCCTCTCGAAATTTCATTTGTCATATTTAAAAATGTTCACAATTTTTCGCGGCGGAAGTGAACTCCTCAACGCATTTTGGTGATATTTTTTTCGTTTTTCATTTCTTTTCAATATTTGAAGAAGAAAAAAAAACAGACATTTCCTTTGAAAGAAAACCAGTGTAATATTGAAATGCCCTCACGACACAAGTTCAGATGCAAAATTAGGCGGAAACTAAAAAGAAAGAAATTTAAACTAAAAAGAAAGAAACAAAATGTGAGTAAAGGGAAAAAGAAGCCGAAATCCAGAGAGGAGATATTTTTTTATCCTTTCATAAATTTATATATATATATATATATATATATATTGTCTGTGTGTGTGTGTCTGTATTCATGTTCATGCATATAGCAATTCTTCTATATGTTTTTGAATAAATATGAATGTGTGTATATGAATCTGGAAGTTGGCTATAATCGGAAGGAGAGAAAAATTCGGGTGCGGAAACATTTATCCTACATCTATCTATCTATCCATCTATCTATCTATCTATCTATCTATCTATCTATCTATCACAGTTCATATATATATATATATATATATATATATAGTTCATTTGGGCAGCAATCTCTCTTTTATGCAGGTTTCATTAAAAATGACAAACAAGGTATTATGGTTATATTTTTATGTAATTTTTCATGTGATTTAATTTTTTATTTTCAGGACATAAATTATATAGAAATTGTCCGAATGCTTTGTGTATTCAAGCGCTTTCGGTTATTCTTTTAGCCAATTTCTAGGATGCATTTTGTTTTACGTGTATTTAGTGTTATGTATGTTTGTAAATTAGTGTGTATGTTTTATGTTCCAAACACGGTAAGTAAGTTGTTAGCGTGTCCGTAGTTAATATAGATTTTTCTTTTTATTAATAATGCTTCCACAATTTTTCAATCTTTTTTTTTTTTTTTTCCATGCCGATGATGCTATGATACTTGTGTTGTCAACAAATATGTTAGGGATATATATATATATATATATATATATATATATATATATATATATATACAAACTTATTTATAAAAGGAACTTTGTCTCTGTGTGTATGTGTCTTTCTCTGTGTGTGTGTGTGTGTTTCTGTTACCTATAGACTCCGAAAGGGCTGAACCGATTTTCTTGAAAATTTACACAGTTGTACTATAAGCGTCTGCGAGTGTTCTTAGCTAAGTTTTGTGTCGAGGTACCCCCGATAAATATCGAAAACCGATAATCGAAAAATCGTGCTATAGAAGAAGGGGTCCGATTTTAGTCAATTTTGATACACTCATAGACAAAGACATAAGAAACGATATTCAGATGTTTGAAGATTGCAGTTCTTACAATAGTGCAGAAAATCGATAATATATATATATATATATATATATATATATATATATATATATATATAAGGCAAGATGTTTGTGTGTGTGTCTGTTTATCTGTCTGTATGTCCTTTATGCAACTCCACAATTTTTTTCGAGTCTGAGCTCCAGGTTCATGGATTAGTTTTAAAGTTTTCATTACAGCCGAGCGACGCTGGGCTCTACAGCTAGTATATATATATATATATATATATATATATATATATGTGTGTGTGTGTGTGTGTGTGTGTGTGTGTGTGTGTGTGTTTAGGCAGAAAATTTTTTTAGACATGTCAGATTGAATAAATGTAACTGCAAAACTGTGTTGCTAAAAATTACTGTAATTTTTTTCTTGCTTCAAATATAATTACACTAAATTTTAGCAACACAGTTTTGCGGTTATTTTTCTTACCACAACTGATACTCCTGAAGGTGATCTCGAAAAAAGATTGAAAGTACTTGGGAACATTGAGACATGAATTATACTAACATCTGTCAACGTTACAGCTCATTTCACATATCTTTCAATTATAATAAGATTATCCGTGAGTATAAACGGATTTTATTAAAAACAAGTAGACACAATGTTGCAATTTATTTAATGACATATATATATATATATATATATATATACTGTTGTTAAATAATCAGTGGTCAATGTAATATAACCAAGTTATTAATATATTGTAATAAATGTACGTGCCATCATAAGTCTATAGCACAACTCGTGGTTTCATGCCCTATGCAATCATCAGGTACCTATTATGAACTGGCCGTTCGGGAATTTCAATTTTTGGTTCTCTCGATGCTAGGTTAGTTATGTATTATGATAGCAGGAAACTATTTTTTGATTTTTTAATTATATAATTTATTTCAGTTTAATTTTTTACTAAAAATTAAACTTGAAATTGAAAACTAAAATCTCAAGAGTTGAATTAATTCCATGATAATATGAGAGGATTACGTTTTGTGCATATGAGTCAAAGGAGATTACTTGATTTTAGCTCAGGGAAAAATTAATAATAATAAAATTCGTAAAAAAAGGTTTATACAGAAAAATCTACATTAAACCAGATCAACGTATTTGAGCAGATATTTATTTCTATGTTTACATATGGTCAACAATTCGCATCTTTTGTTCATTGAATTAGAGTTTCAAGATAACTAGTTTTCGGAAAGGCATAAATTACATTTATTTCCATTTTCCATTATAAGATTCATTTTTTGCGATGATATCCCAGCTAATAATTGGGCCTTTCACTGCTAGAAATATTTTAGGAAGCCAGGGCTTTTACTGTATTTAATATTGCTTAAAGTCATTCGATGATAGAAATAACGGCATTTCCATTGATTCTCAGTGGAGCCAAAGCAGAATTTAACATCGCCATTACAATGGATGCTAGCTCTGGAAATTATACATTCGGTTACTATTATTTTGCACGTTGGATATTTTTTGTGTTTGTCTAATATCATGTAGTTATCTCGTTAAATATACTTATCGATGTTTTTAACGCAGCTATAGCTAACCTTAAAAATAATTTTTTTTTATATATAAGGGAATGGTTGAAATGCTTGAGAATTAAATTTAGGACAATTCTTCTGATGTTTCTTAGTTATTTCGACTATGAGGTGGGTTAGAAAAATAATGTTACATTTGCGGTGTTTCGGCTTATTTTTACATTCTTCGTTTTTTGTTTTGTTTTATTCTATATGTTCTAAAGTAAGATTAAGAGAGAGAGAGAAAGAGAGAAAGAGAAAGAGAAGGAGAAGGAGAGAGATGAACCGCGTGAAACTGACAAATAGATCGAAAAGAGATAATGAAACGACTGAGATAGATAGATAGATAGATAGATAGATAGATAGATAGATAGATAGTGATAATATTTGTGTGTTTAATTTTTTTAATTATCAAATATTTCCAGGCGTACTAGACATAAGATGTTATATATATATATATATATATATATATATATATATATATATATATGTCAGTCCGTTCATTAATTATCTCGGTTTGTTTCTATCTATCTATCTATCTATCTATCTATCTATCTATCTATCTATCTATCTATCTATCTGTTTCAACCGGTTTATATCTATCTGTTTATGGACACTTAATGTATCGTTGCATACATAATAATAACAATATATATATATATATATATACTTCAAACAAAACGTTCACGGCCTCTCACACTTTTTATTCTATACCAATTTCGCTTGTTGGAACAACGTATTTCATATATATATATATATATATATATATATATAAGTGTGTGAAGTTTCGAACGTTTTGTTTAAAGTGTATATTAATTGTTGTCATTACTATTAATATTACATCTTTTTTGTATGATATAGTAAATATCCATAATGATATTTGTGTCGTTACACGTGTTTCGAGTACAATGTTGACTTTCGTCAGGCGAATAAACTTGTGACTCTACATAGTGGGATCCGTTTGTTTTTCTGACGACCAAAATGTTGTGTATATGTAGACAAGTTGTGAGCTGGTCAGAAAGATCATATGCGTGCACGTTAGGTTTTTTTTTTTTTGTTTGTTTGTTTTTGTTTTTGTTTTTTTTTTTCACACTCGAACGTTAAATCTCTTCCGTCAACTTTTGTTGGCCAGAATTAGTTTTTAAGCTGACTTGCGAAATTTGATTTCGTCTTTATACTTCAAAAATGCTTTCAGCGATTTAGCTTCAGTTCTAGTCTACGGGTCATCTAGTTGTTTTTGTTGTTTTTTGAATACTATTTTTTGCAATGGTTCGCTAAATTTTGTTTGTTTGTTTTTCAGCGCGTTTGAATTTAGTGTGCCTGTGTGTATATCTTAGGTTTGTCATGTTGTTTTTTAGAGAAGCCTTGTATTTTTTATAAATATTTCTTCCTGCATCATTAGCGTTTCCTAATCTGCATTTGAGACAGATAGACATTATTCTAGATTTACCTCCACTACATTCGTGTAGATGTTGGGAAACGTACAATTTCCTGTTATTGCCTAATTTAATGTTACTTCTCTGCACGGTTACTCTTTTATTCGTGCCTTGTGTCATGCCATGTAAAATTTTGCGCATTCATAGCATTTAAGAGCATAAATTATGTTTTTAGAGTTGCAGCTCAGATATTTTTTTTTATTTCGAATGTAGATGTGTTTTCGAACTTGAAGTGGTTTCCTTCTATTATTATTTTGCATACCCAACATCTTTTTTTATGCATTTTGGGACCCCACTGTGTTGTGTGTTGCTCGAATTTCGATGAGGTTTGTATGTTTTTGAAATTTTGGGGTTAGCGTTTTCTTTTAATTATTTTAGTTGTCATTGAGAAAGAAATATTTCTGGGTTGCATTTGTTTGTTGTGTGAGGGCACATATTCGAGAATGTTTTTATCTTTATCATGTTTTTTTTTTTAGATTCGGGTGAGATTCTAACTGTATGTCTTCTGCCAGTTGGAAATCCTTGTTTATTAGTGGAGTGGGCTATCCTCTTGTTTGTAGAGTTTTTCGTAGTTCGTCTAGGCGTATTTTACGAAGGGTTTGTGCAAATACGTCGTGATAAAAAGTAGGGGGCGGATTTTAGACAACTTTTAGTGTGGTCACTCTTGAAATGGAGGCATTGTTGGGTGTCTGTGGGTTTATGGTAAATGTTTGTGATGATGTAATTGTTTTTGTTTTTTATTACTAATTCTAGGAATGGCAATTCATTATAGCTATATTCTCGTGTGAACTTGATTTTAAGTTGCATATCTTTGAAAAACTCTGGGACACAGACTTTTAAAACAGTCACAACCCCCATAACAACCTCACACACAAACAAAAACTTGCATTAGAAAATATTCGTGAGAACAATGACATAAAAATAAAGGAAGCAGACAAGAGCAGTACTGAAGTCATTATGGATAAAATTTAATACAATACAAATTTTCAAGATATGCTAAGAGACGAAAATAACTACAGATTAATCAATCATAATGTAGATGACAACATCGCATATAAAACTGTAAAAAAAATTCCGCCTTACATACTAACGAAAAAAAGAAAAACGTTTACTTACAGATTTTGTTTCAAAAACCAGCAATTTTTACGGAATTCCGAAGATACATAAATCAAACAATTAAAGCAGCTATCCAGAAAAAAAAATCTGAATATATTCACACCCTAAACCCTTCTTCTTCTATGTGCCCTGTCCCTTCAAGACGTAGGCGATCATGGATCTCCACGTCTTCCTATTTCTTGTGGCTCTTAGTATGTTTGCTCCTGTTGCTCCTGGCAACCCCCGTTCCGTCATCCACCTGATCAGACCCTGCAAATATGTTATCCGCTGCCTTCCTCTGTCTCTCCTTCCTTCTATCTGTCCAGTCAGTATCAGGTTCTCCAGGCTCTCCTTCCTCATTGCATGTCCCAGGAACTTCAGTTGTCTCTTCCTGATGCTCAGCATCAATTTCCTTTTTGTTGCCATTCTTTCTAACACTTCGTCGTTGCTTGTATGCTCAGTCCAAGATATCCGTAGCATCCTTCTGTAGAACCATATTTCGGCCGCTTCCAGTTTTGTCCTCATTTTCGATGATATTGTCCAGCATTCACAGCCGTATTGAAGAACTGACATCACGTAGCAGTCTAGCACTCTTTTCTTCGTTTCTATTGAGATCTTCCTGTGTGTTAGTATTTTGCTCATCTTCTGGAACGCGTCCTTTGCCATGCCAATTCGCCTTCGGATCTCCGTGTCGCACTTTCCATCTCCTGTTAGAACACTTCCTAGGTACTTAAATTCTTGGACTTGTTTGATTCTGTTATCCCCCACCTGTATTTGGCATTTTGGGTTGTATCTTTTGCTGATGACCATGCACTCAGTTTTCTTAAAGTTTATTTGTAGTCCCTTCTTGTCACTCTCCACTGCTACTTTCTGTATGAGATATTGCAGTTTCCTTTCCGTGTTCGCAATCAGTACTGTATCGTCCGCGTATCTTATGTTGTTCAGGTTGTGGCCTCCAATAACAAATCCTGGTGTGTCATCTAGGGTCCTCAAAATATTCTCGCTGTATAGGTTGAACAAATCCGGTGAAAAGACACATCCTTGTGTTACGCCTAGGGATGCTAAATTCAGACCTATTGTAGCAGGGCCAGCCTGCCCAACAAGCAGACTGAGTAACTTAATAGACAAAATATCACAACCATACACCACAAAAATAAAAAGCTACATCAGAGACAGCATACATTTCTAAGCTTCATACCGCAAAAAGTAGACCCAGGTACACTCATAGTAACATTTGAGGTGAACTGCCTGTACAGCAACATACCCCATGTTTTAGGGAAACATGCCATTACATTTTGGATTGAAAAACATCCAGAAATACTTCCCAGATGCTTCACAAAAGAATTTATTATACTGAGTATAGAACGAATTTTAGACAACAATTCATTCCAATTTAACAACCAAAATTATATTCACACAACAGGAACCTCGATGGGAATAAAAACGGTACTGAGATATGGAGCACTCACACTAGCCTATCTAAAATAACATCTATACAAACAAATAGGATACAAATATGGGGAAGACATAAAAACAGAATTCTTTAAATCACAGAAAATATATCTAGATGATTGGTTTTATCTTTTGAAGATCAACATGAGGAGACATAAGTAAACTACACAATGTACTCCAAAACTTCTTTTTTTGTTAAAGATAAGTTCAACACAGTAACTTTTACATGGAGAATAACTATTTCAACAAAACTAGATTTATCTTTCGTAATTAATGTCTGCAGGGGTGGGTCGTATAAAAAAATGAAAATTAGACTTATACTCTTATCATCCCGTGCAACGCCGGGTTCTTACTGCTACTATTAATATGAAAACATATTTTCAAATTTAATATTCCCAGCGTCTCTCGTTCGTGTACATGTGCATTCGCATCAACGTAAACTGACTTTGTCCGAGGCCTAAACGACAAAACGCGTCACACGAACACTTTTTTGCATTTACTTATATATATATTTTAATATTCATTTATTAAATATATATATTTTTATATATTAATATTTATTTGTATATTAATTTTTTTATTTATATGTTTTATCATTTTTATTTATTTATTATTTTTTACTTTTTTATTATTTTTACTTATAATTTTGTATATTATTTTTATATATTAATATTTATTTATTTATATATTAATATTTATTTATTAAATATATATATATATATTAGCACACACACACACACACACACACACACACATATATATATATATATATATATATATATATATATATATATATATAAACACAAAATTATCACAATACACGTTTCGAAAAAGGCTCCGCGTATATACGTGGAAGGAAAAAATGGTTGTAAAAAAAGAAAGAGCTAAGTCCATGAACATCAGCCAAAGAGATTCGGACCGAGCCAGCACGTAGCCCAAAGAAAAAAACCTGAGACAAGTAATCAATATTAAAAAGGCGCTCAATATTTAAGCAGAGCAGAATAAGTAAATTAAACCTATTGAGCCAACAAACCTACCGAGTTTTCATCTAAACGGATCTTCAGGGAATGCTGGGAGAAAAGGAATATTAAAATGTTCTATACTTTTCGATTTTCCAACCGCTTTCACCTACTTCTCTGACCATTCTCAAAGATGTTATTTTCCAATGGTGTTAATTTATCCTCATGTTTTGACTGTAATATAATTTTTGTGTTTTTGCAAAGTACCCTTCTTAAAAGCTATCGCGTAACATGCGCGCATATATAAATAACAACACCAGGAAATAAGAGCCCTGAAAATGGCCTGTGAAGTGGCTGAAAGCACTTGAAAGGTAAAAAATTATGCAGTATTTTTACATTCCTCATCTCCAGCAAAGAGGAAACATGTAAGAATCCTGGAAAAGAGAAAAAGACAGACAGAGAGATGAAGATAGATAGATAGATAGATAGATAGATAGATAGATAGATATGACGGAAGAATACCTAACAAATAGATAGATAGATAGATAAGATAGATAGATAGATAGATAGATAGATAGATAGATAGATAGATAGATAGATAGATAGATAGATAGATAGATAGATAGATAGATAGATAGATAGATAGATATGACGGAAGAATACCAACAAATAGATAGATAGATAGATAGATAGATAGATAGATAGATAGATAGATAGATATGACGGAAGAATACCAACAAATAAATAGATAGATAGATAGAAGAATACCAGAGATAGATAGATAGATAGATAGATAGATAGATAGATAGATAGATAGATAGATAGATAGATATGACGGAAGAATACCAACAAATAGATAGATAGATAGATAGATAGATAGATAGATAGATAGATAGATAGAAGGAAGAATACCAACAAATAGATAGATAGATAGATAGATAGATAGATAGATAGATAGATAGATAGATAGATATGACGGAAGAATACCAACAAAGAGATAGATAGATAGATAGATAGATAGATAGATAGATAAGAAAGCAAAGAAGAATGTCCTTTTAGAATCTAAGAAGGAAAGGCTACAAGATTAACTAATAAAGAAATTTTGTCTCTGTCGTGATTAACTGCAAGTAAATTGTTCAAATTTTCCTAACTTCTAATTTGACATTCAACTTGTTCTGCTTTTTTTTTCCTGCGATATCAACGCCGCTGTGTAGACTCCCTTCGGCGCTGCACATCTTCGACAAGGCAATTTAACTTTTATCAAATGTTACTTTTTTGTTTTTTTACTTTCTCAGCATATAAAACACTTGGCTAAAATAAATTTGATAAGTATCTGCGTGACATATGGTCCTGTGTGTTTCGGCTTGTATGGTTTATGGAATATTTTTAGTGTTTGTTTTCCTCTTCCGTTTTACTTTCATGCGTGACTATTCGAGATGTCGTTTATTGTTTATTTTGGACTAGACTACGTCTGGTTTAAGGACAAATATCTGGAAGATTTTGTTAACAACGAATTTGCAATTTTCGACAAAACGTGAAAGTGTTTGATTTTTAATTCGCTTTTTTGCTACTGACCTTTGTGATCCAGGAAGTGCCTGACTTTTGCTTTTTATTTATCAGTCCAAACTTCATTTACTTATTTTGTAATATTCCCCTGGAAAACAACGATGACGATCGTCTTGCCAGAAAACGACGGTGACACTAATGTGATATAGGAGAGTAGCCGGAAAGACATCATGCACACGCAGGATTTGTCGGGGAGTCGTTAGACACTCTCTGCTTCTTCAGCCAGCGGAGATCTCTCTTCTCTCTTTCCGTCTTGTGCCTCTTCGGCCAGAAACCTAGACTTTTATAACTCCAAAATGTCTACGCATTTTTGCTTTTTCGGGATGACGCTTAATTGACGTCATCTACAGTCAGATACACCTGTCAATCAACTTTGCTGGCCATCACCTTTCAAGCCGACTATCACCGGTGTTTTCTGCCTTTGATATCTCACCCCATTGCCACCATCCAAGGCCGGATATTTTTGTCAATCATATATTTGCTGGTTAATGTAATATATTACACTTTCAAAGATGGACTGGGGCTATCAAGTTTTCATTTCCCAAACTAATAGAGATAAAAAAAATCGACTTCTTGAATATTTAAACACACATGGAAACATTGATTTCAATTCGTGCTTTTCAAAACAGCTTTTACTTTGATTACCAATCAAAGCTAGATGTCTACTCTGCCTTACTAATTACCGCTTAGTTTATAACAGTATTTAGAATGAAGCGAATACGATGAAGGGAAGAAAAATTTTTGAAAATGCCCCCTTAAATATGCTAAGCATATATCAACTCATTGGTTAAATATCGATTACTGAAAAATGTAAAAAAGTTTTTCTTTCAAAGGTGAACTGGGGCTGTTGTCTTCACTTTCCAAACTTGTAGAGATAAAAAAAAAAACAAGACTTCTTAAATATATTAACACATACGGAAACATTGATTTAAGTTCGTGCTTTTCAAAACCGTTTTACTTGGGTTACCAATCAAAGCTAAATAAGTTTAGTCTACATTGCTATTTAACTCTTAGTTCATAACGGTATTTAAAGCGAAGCGAATAATATAAGAAAAAGTGACTTTTAAACTGCCCCTTTAAATATCGTAAACATATAAAAATCATTGGTATAATATCGGTCACTGAAAAATAGTTTTCACTTGGGTTACTAATCAAAGCTATATAAGTCTAGTCTTCTTTGCTATTTATCTCATAGATATCTAAATACACTTACCGCTAAGTGGAGATTTATGAATGTGAGCAAATAATTTCAATAAACTCTTTCTTAGTTATTGTAAACATATATCAAACATTAGTTAAATGTTCTGCACTGAAAAATAATCTTTACTTGGGTTACCAACCAACGTTAGATAACTCCAGTGTTCTTTTTCTTCTTCGTTTGCCGTATCCCTTCAGGATTTAAGCAATCATGGACTTCCACTTGGCTTTGTCTCTTGTCGCTCTCAATTATTTTTCTCTTTGTATTTCTCCCAAGCCCCGCTCCGTCAATCATTTGCTCAGACCTAACAAGTACATCACGCACTGCTTTCCCCTGTCTCTTCCATTTATCCGACCTGTGAATATCAAGTTATCCAGGCCTTTATCTTCATTACGTGTCCCAGAAATACAGATTTAGACTCAGCGGAACTGCTTTCCCCTGACTCACTTTCCTTTTATCCGACCTGTGAGAATCAAGTTCTTCAGGCCCTCCTTCCTCATTACGCGTCCCAGAAACCTCATTTGTCTCTTCCTGATATTTATTATCAGTTTTCTTCTCGTTTGCATCTTTTCCCACACCTCATCTTTGCATATGTGCTTTGTCCATGGTATCCTTAGCATCCAGTCTTCTTCTTCTGTGTGCCCTGTCCCTTCTGAATGTAGGCGACCATGGTTCTCCACGTCTCCCTATCCCATGTTGCTCTTAGTATGTTTGCTCCTGTGACAACTCGCAACCCCCGTTCCGTCATCCACCTGATCAGACCCTGCAAATATGTTATCCGCTGCCTTCCTCTGTCTCTCCTTCCTTCTATCTGTCCAGTCAGTATCAGGTTCTCCAGGCTCTCCTTCCTCATTGCATGTCCCAGGAACTTCAGTTGTCTCTTCCTGATGCTCAGCATCAATTTCCTTTTTGTTGCCATTCTTTCTAACACTTCGTCGTTGCTTGTATGCTCAGTCCACGATATCCGTAGCATCCTTCTGTAGAACCATATTTCGGCCGCTTCCAGTTTTTTCCTCATTTTCGATGATATTGTCCAGCATTCACAGCCGTATTGAAGAACTGACATCACGTAGCAGTCTAGCACTCTTTTCTTCGTTTCTATTGAGATCTTCCTGTGTGTTAGTATTTTGCTCATCTTCTGGAACGCGTCCTTTGCCATGCCAATTCGCCTTCGGATCTCCGTGTCGCACTTTCCATCTCCTGTTAGAACACTTCCTAGGTACTTAAATTCTTGGACTTGTTTGACTCTGTTATCCCACACCTGTATTTGGCATTTTGGGTTGTATCTTTTGCTGATGACCATGCACTCAGTTTTCTTAAAGTTTATTTGTAGTCCCTTCTTGTCACTCTCCACTGCTACTTTCTGTATGAGATCTTGCAGTTTCCTTTCCGTGTCCGCAATCAGTACTTTGTTTCTAGTGAATTTTTTCTGTGTGTTAGTACTTTACTCAGCTTCTGGAACGCGTCCTTTGCCATGCCAATTCGCCTTTGGATCTCTGTGTCGCACTTCCCATCTCCTGTTAGAACACTTCCTAGGTATTTAAATTTTTCTACTTGCTTGATTCTGGTATCCCCCACCTGCGTTTGGCATTTTGGGTTGCATCTTTTGCTGCTGATGATCATGCATTCAGTTTTCTTATCTAGTCTACTTTTCCTATTTAACTCAAAATTCAGTTCATTCGTAATGAGATGTAAGTAATCTCTCCAGGGCACAGACATAGGCGAGGGTATATCAATCTGTATGCTTCCCAAAATGCATACCCACCCCCTTTCAGCCATAAGGAAAAGATCTAAAGCAATACAAAGAATTACATTAGGCAACGGCTGGGCTGCTGGAGTTACTGGATAATTGCCAGTGTTGGTACCGAACCGCCTTTACCGATTTACTTCTATAATGTTTTTCCGTATCTTTATTGACATGATTACAATGTTTCGTCCGTTGTGCCTTCTTCAGATCCTAGGAATTCTTGAACCAAACCCTTTATTTCAATCACTGGTGTATAATATTCTCATGCCATGTGCGTTGCCACTTCCGGATGCCATGTAGTCATGGTCTTAGACCTGAAGGAGGCCGGTGTGTAAACATGACAATAAAGATAAGGACAACAGTCCGAACACTGTAAATTGTTTAAATGCTACATCATTTCAGAACTATAGACAAACTATTCCATGTTTGGATATGACCGCAAGGCAGTTTTAGTTTAAAATCAAAGTTTTCCTTTTCATAGGTAGATTACATTATTGGGCTGTCGAGCAACATCTACCGTATTAGCTGGTTATGAGGCACCAGTTGTCTACCTTCGACAACTCTTCAGCTTTGACTTAATTGCCAGGGACCAATTAAGATGCATGCCACTGAAGCATTTTATAGACAGTCACAGTTTGTTCCTACTATCATCTCGGGTTTTCGTCAAATAAATATAGCATTCATTGTATATAATTAATCACCATTGAGAGATTTTCCTGTTAGTCATCAGCATAGCTGGTGCAAGTTTCCTTGAGATCAACACACTACGGCTCTTTGGTCCCACTTTTTCAACCGACCTGAAAGAGAATGAAAATATCGGATTTATAGCTGCATCTACGGCTGGAAAGGTTGGGTCTCTGTGTCGGGCTAGAATCTTTTTTCCCCCATCAGAATCCATCTGGCACATTTATGAAGCTATTATTCGTCCCTGGATTGAAATCTGCTTCCATATCTTGTCAGATTCTCCTGCTATTCATCTTGAGGTTTTCGAAAAAATCCAAAGAAGGATCTGCAATGTAATCGGTCCTGACTAAGCCTCTCGTCTTCAGTCACTTTCTCGCCGACGTGACGTGGTTTTCCTCTGTCTCTTTTACAGATATTTTCATGGCAACTGATTTGACGGGCTTTTTTTCCTCGTACCATGACCACGTGAATTTAAGCGTGCTACTAGATTGGCATCTAGGTCCCACCCTTTTACCGTTGACATAGTTAAATGAAACCGCCACTTATACTTTAAATGTTTCTTTTCTCTCACCTCCAGTCTGTTGAACTCTCTTCTTTCTCCTTGCTTCCCTGATAGCTCTAATCCTCCAAAATTTAAGTGCAACGTCAATTACCATATTTTCTTGAAACTTGTTCATATTTTATCTTTTCTGCAATACTCCTGTAACTAGTCTTTTCTCTCACTGTGCATTAGTGGTGGTCCCGCCTTGCTTGGGGTGAAATGATTAAAAAAAGAAAGAAATATTAATTTTGAATTATATTAAATTATATTACTTTTAAGCAATAAGTACGTTATTTGTCTGCATTTGCTTCCATATTCTTTTCCGTGTTTGGATATGACTGCAAGGCAGCGGAGGATTAAAATCATGTTTTTTCTAGCCTTAGATGGACTGCCTTCCTGAACTGACGAGTTCAATCTACTCGAAGCAGCTGGTTATGACGCGGTAGCTGATCCCCTGTGCTCATTCTCCAGCTTCAAGCAGGACTTAGTTGTCAGGTGCTATTTTGGATACATGTCACGGATTCATTTATAGACAGCGTGGACATGTCTCCATTATCACTCGCAGCTATGACAACCGTTTATAACAAATGTAATGTACGTCTATAAATAGTATATGCATTCAGTCAGTCTGTTGGGAGCGATACATGATTCAAGCTTGGGCGATCTACTTTAGATCTACTACTGACTAGGCAGAAGATTTTCCCGTAGAAGGTTGCCAGTTATTATTGCGGTAGATTGGGTGCCAAACAAAGTTTATGAATCCAAATTTGTTCTGCTATTTAATCCCAAGCTGGAGAGACAAGAGATGGATTCATATACTTCTCAAGGCTAATTTTCGCGAGTAAAAGCAACGAATTTAACTGGAATTTGAACTTGGTTCTACACATTTACTATTCCGAGTAGATATCCATTATACCACAACGCACATTATATACATTACCTCATAGGCTACAAATCCCATATCATCCAACAGCTAACTAAAACACACAAAGTAAAATTGCACACCGGCAAAAATGGATCCAAACGACTAAAAACATTTTGGAAAAACCTAGACCAAGAAAAATTCACAAGTCAGTGTGAAAAGCAAAATTCTGAATCATGATTGGATTAGAAAATTCATATATGACATTTTTTCACACCTATAAATTGAAATGCTTGCTGGAGCCGTCACATGACGAGATTCACTACTTAAGGACATTCCGTGACCGGTCAAAAGCAGTCAGAATGGGAGCGGTATCTGATAGCATCTCACAATGTAAGGAAGAAACTTCAAGTTGACTCGGTCACGTCTCGTCGACCTCTTCTTCCAATTTTCTTTTTTTTATTCTTTTTCACTCCACGACACCCGGATGTAAGGGCGCGTCACAGATTCACTCGACCTTTTTCCAGTCTTCATTTTCATCTCACGCCGCCAAAGAGAGCAACAACAACGACAACAGCACACGCTAAGTACAATTTCTTTATTCGTTTAACCTACTTTCTCATTCTGTCACCCAATTATCAAAAACATGAAGAAACATATGGCTTTATATTCTGCTACTATCAAGCCATGAACTCTAAACTTCTGTGAACATTTTAAACACTTACATTTCTGTTTGAACAATTTTAACTACAAAACTACATTAATTTTCTCAATGAACATTTTTCTTTTCACAAATATGTTATAGTGTTCAGTTATCAAAATTTCACTCATATTTTTCTTTTTACAATTTTGTTCATAAATCTTTAATGTACACACGAAATATTTTATACTTTCACATCTCACATTTCACATTTCAATATCCAACCTTCAACCTTCTGATATTTAAATTGTGGCCCATTTACCAAGCATCACCGAGGCCCCTACAACCTGTTTTAAAAGTACGAAAACACTTTTAAAACTTTACTTTTTACGTTTACTTTTAATATATAAAAGGTTAGGTAAACTAAAACATTAGAAATCAAGACAAATTACGAAACAGTCGCGCATAAAAAACAAGCAAACACTAATATTCAAAAGTTTTATTTCAGAAAAAAAAAAAAGATACCAGAGAGAAAAATGAAAGTATAAATCGGAATTTAAACCAAAAATATTCCTTCTCATAGGTTGGCATGGAATATGGAGACCGTGCGCTGCCAAGACAAAATGGCCACCCCCATCCATCTCCGCCGTATGGCAATATCCAAAGAAATACAGCCTATTACAATTTGGGGACAGCTTGGCTGCTGGAAAGTTTTGACAGCCATGAGCTTTCGGGGCTTCACAGCGGAGGTTTAAAATGAGGTTTCTCCTTCAGTAAGACTTCCTTCCTGGCCTGTCGCGTTCCATTTTCGTTCCGGTGTCTTTGTGGTCCAATTTTGCTGGTCGCTTTATTCATCAGAATCCGGATGATATTCGTTGTTGTTCACACTTTTACGGTTTGTTTTCCCCCAGGTGGACTCACTTACCGGCTTGTCGAGCTCCATCTACCCAAAGTATCTGGTGATGGGTGCCTTTTTCTTTTCTCCGGTTTGGAGCTGGACTGTCAGAGGTTTTTTGAGATGCTAGAACTGAAACATTTTATAGTCAACGGGAACTTGTTCCAACTATCACGCCTCGGCTATGACAACCTTTGTAACATATATAATGTAAGTGGATAAACATTATATATAAAAATTGCATGTATAAGACTTTCCAGCACACAAAAGAATTTATAGCTTTTTTTTTTCCTTTTTTTTTTTTTTTTTTTTCGTATATAATCGTTTTACCCCAAGCAAGGTTCTACTGCCACTGTCGTGCAAGGGGTTACATAAGAGGAGAGTGAAGACAAAGAGGAACAGATTACAGGTGTGTCAGAGAATGGGTAAGAAAAAGATGAGAATACCAGAGGGAACAGAGCTACATTGATAGTAGAGTAGAAAGGGAGAAGAACATGAAACAAGGTATGTCAGGGAAAGATGGAAGTCAAGGAAATACGAGATGGTAATTGACATTGCATTTAAATTTTTGGAAATTTTAGTTATCAGGGGAGCAATTATACAGAAAACTGTTCCACAAGCGGGAACTACGAGAAAAGAAGCTGCTAGAAGTAAAAGTATTTTAAATATATAAAATGAATAGGTAAACAAAAACATTAGAAAGCATGACAAATTACAAAATCGTCGTACATAAATAAATAAATCAGTCAGTTAAGTGCCATACGTGATAAACGCTTAGGCGATCATGTCTTGAAAGACACATGACTGACTGGGCAGACGATTCGCGGAAGGTGACCATTACTTTTTGCGATATACTGGTTGCCAGCCAAGGCTATAAAACCCAAACTGTCTTGTTATTTAACCCATAACTGGAGGGAAGAGATGGATACCTTTCCCCAAGTGAATTTGCGCGTAAGTGAATGCAAGAAATTCAACTGGAATTCGAACTCGGCTCCCCGATTTCTTTTTCCGAGCCGATATCTACTGCACCACAAAGCACATCCGAAAAATAGACTAATACAAACATCGAAAATTTTAATAATAAAAAGAAAGAGGTTTTTAAAAAGGCAGCAAAAATTTTTAAAATGGTAATATTAATTAGGATTTAAGCTTAGATTATACGGAGATTATGGAGTCATTATTTTACAGAATATAATTTTTTTTTAAAATCATATCACCCCGAGAAAGGCGGTAACACCACTGATCTGCAGGGGGCTACGTAAGAGTGAAAAGATTGGAAAAGAGAAAGCCGGAAACCACATCCTAAACGGGGAACAAGGGATGAGCCTCTTCACCTGTTCAATAGAAGTGGGTGGTGTGTGAACCGGGCGATAGTATAGTCTATCTACTCCAATTGAAAAAAAATAAGAAAAGAAAAGAGTAAAAAGATTGGAAAAGACAAAGCCGGAAATCACATCCTAAACAGGGAACAAGGGATGAGCCTATTCACCTGTTCAATAGACATGGGTGGAGTCCGAACCGGGCGATAGTTTAGTCTGTCTACTCTAATTGGATTTATACTGCCTTTTTGACAGGACTATCACCTAAACTATCATTTGATAATAAAAAAGAGCATGAATAGAAAGTGCAAAGCTGGTAAATATAGGTGTAGAAAAGCAAAAACAGGTAGTAAACATTAAAATAACGATCTTGAAATGCAGTTTATCCAACCGGATATGACACAAGGTCAGTTTAAAATGAGCTTAACAGCAATACCGTGGATAAATTACCCAAGTACCCTCAAAACTTCCAATTTTGGAGGCGCCTAAGACACCGGGCAATAAATTGTGCGCCATCCGAAAGGAGAATAACTGGGAGAAAACTCTTTGCGTCTTTCGCTTAATATATTTAAAACTTTCCGAGCAAAAAATCCGGGAAGCTATGTCTCTTTGCCTGAGTGTCTGTGGCGGTATTTTTCAGGTTTCTTTGCTAGAAAAAATCTCGCGTGTGTTGTGAATATTTTTCCGCAGTAGGATACCAACTCTTCATGCTGTAAACTGGTTGTCGATCAAGATTACTCTGTATGGAAGAATTAGAAAACGGAAACTTTATTAACAAATCAGAACAAAAAACGTGCAATCAAGACAATTCATAAATTGCGATAAATAGTGTCAATAATTGGAAGGGTCGGAAGATTCACCTAAGTTCTTAAAAACCGGAAGAACAGATCAGGATTTCTAACAAACAGGAAAGCCAGAAACGGCGAGGCATTTATTATACAGTTTAAAGAGAACCGGGGCCATTTGGGAAGCACACTTCATAATGACTATATATACCATCGGATCCACAAGGTTTGTGGGTTTCCAGGCGAGAGATGATAGCAGAAACCATAGAAGGGGTTATAAGTATATCGCTCAAAAGAGACTCGGTGGGAAGTTAGACAGAGTTACTTCAGATGAGTCAAGTGTAGCGTTTAATGAGAATTTACTTTCGAAACATGCAGTTTTATCAAAAGACGTTGTCAGTTCAAAATGATGGTTGTTGGTTGTTATGGCATATCAACCTCGGCGGGTCATTTATTGCCAACTAAATTTTATTTATTGCTGGTAATACTTTTTTTCAACAATTTATTGTTGTTTTTATATAGGTTTTGTGTCTAGTAATACTTTTTTTCTTTTCGAGTATCAAGATTCATTTTTAAGGGCAGGGTCCCCAAGTCCTATCCTGTTATTTAACACATAACTGGAGGAAAAGAACGGGAACCAGTGCTTAAGCGAATGCAGAGTATTCAAGTGGAATTCGAACTTGGCTCACTGATTTCTCTTTCCGAGCCGATATCTACTGCACCACAACTGCACATCCGTCACTAAACGCTTACAGCACCTGGTATTACTAAGCGGTCACTCAGCACCTGGTATTCCCAAAGTGGTCACCCATCTAAGTACTGACCAGGTTCAACGTTGCTTCGGTGATCGAGCGAGAACCGGTGTATTCAAGGTGATATGGCCGTAAGCTGCAAATTGATGGAAAAGAGGATAAATAGAAACCTTAGTCATATTGAGTACCCAGTAATGACGAGAGCAGAAGTTGTTAGAAACAATAAGGTGCTTCATTCTCTCAGCAAACAAAGATCCTTCGAGGACACGATTACATTTATTACGTGTAGCCATGAATAGGTATTTGTTGTGATCAGAAGTGTCATGTTGATATAACTAGAAATATTGGTTCATGTGGGCTATAGCGGCAGAACATGCTCGTGTGAACCATGGAGAAGTTTGAGGTTTCGCCTGGTATTTCCGAGAAGAAATAAAAATAATTTTGTCGGCTTTGACTCAAGAAGAATCTTGAAGAACATGATTTTGTTCTTTTATTCCAATGGCGTAAGTCTCGAGATGATGGTTAAAAATATTAATCCATGGTGCTTACAATTGATTGTTAGACACTTTCAAGTACAAATGCTTTGTAGAGTTCCAGATTAAAGATGGCAGCAGATAACATAGAAGAGGTTATATGCATACCACTAAGCAGAGACTCGGTTCAAGGTGTGAAGTTATGCAAAATTATTCTAATGAGTCAAAAATAGATAATTTATAGGTGAAACATTCGGCTTGATCAGCAGATTTTAACACCAGAAACTGATTGAAAAGCAGGAACAGAAAACTTAATATACCATCATCATCATCATCATCATCATCATCTTTCGATTTCTTCTATGTTCACACTACCTGCCAAGTCTATGGGAAACCTAAGGCTGATAGTGATGTGTCGTAATGACTACATTTCATGATATGTTTTTTTTCTAAATCCCAAAACATTACTAGCGATACATGAACAAAGTCCTAATTAGTGAGTGGGTCGTACCTATCAAGATAAGATTTGTAGTTCCCTTAAGCTGATATTTCGAAGGATTTTTTTTAATGTTATTCTGTAACTTTTTTTTATCATCTCAAAATCACCTACTATGACGGGTAAATATTCTTGTTTGTAATTTCAACATTTTTTCAAATTCAATTTCCAGGTTTTTATACTTTGATAGTTTTTCAAATTTTTTGGTTCTTATGTTACAGTCCGCTGTATCACCTCAGGCAAAACCAGAGCCTAATTGTTAATGAGCGGGCTAATGTCAATGTCCACCAATAAAGCCACTTTGCTGAAGATCTGTTCGCGAGAATTTCACACGTTATTATTATTGTTGTTGTTGTTGTTGTTGTTGTTAGCTTTAAAAATGGCTAGGCTATCAATGTAGCCATAATTGTACTAGTGCCAATTATTATTATTATGTTGTCATTTTTCATCATATTTCGATTTCTGCTTTGGTCGCACTACCTACCAAGTCTGCGAGAAGACCTAAGGCAGGTCGTGGGGTGTTGTTATGGCTCCATTTCATGTTATTTGTATCTCCCCTAAGATCCCTAGCGTTACATATACAAAGTTCTCCTTAGTGTGTGGGCTGTATTTAACAAGACAATGTTTTGTATATCTCTTAAACTGTGGTTTCCAGGGATTCTTTCAATGTGTTGTTTTGTTCCATTTTTTATCATTCCAAGTGCACCTACTATCACTGACACGATTCTTATTTGCAATGTCCACATTTTTTCTATTTCAATTTCCAGGTCTTTATACTTTGACAGTTTTTCGAATTCCTTGGTTGCTATGTTACAATCTGCTGGACAAGCCATATCAATTAATAGACAAGTTTCTTTCTTTCTGGTTTTTAACAATAATGTCCGGCCTATTTGCTTCAATTATTTCTGTCTGTGTAGATGGTTTAATCCCACAGAATGGTGACATCTACTATTTCTGTAACCGGTGCTAGGTGATGTTCATATCAGTGTTTGTTTACATATTTTCCAAAGTGTTTGCATATTGTCCAGTGTAAATATTGCCCCATTCTTTCATGGCGATTTTCATATTCATTTGCAGGCAAGAACATTCCGAGATTAGGTGGTCTACGGTTTCTTGGTATTTATCACAGAACCTGCATTTTGGATCCACATTATTATTATTATTATTAACTATTGATTTAATACTGAATTTCTTGATTTATTATTTCTGTCTCAAATATTTATTTTTAGCAACAAAAATAATAAAAAGGATATTATATATATTGTCATCTGCAGACAGAACTGTTTCGACGTATCACAGCTCATCAGTACGGTTAGACACCGATTGCTTGCTTACCCAGGATTGAAACCCGACCGAAATGGTGTCAGTCGGCGACTCTACCCCTTGAGCGCATATCATTATACACGCCCAATAGCTGAGCGCGCTCTAATTCATTTGATTGAATGAGCGATGCGAGAAGAGTAAAAGTATAAAATTATATATATATATATATATATATATAATTTTATACTTTTACTCTTTTCTGACTTACTGACACGTTTCTATTATGGTTTGTCTAAACTTCTGAGATGAGGTAGCATTTACACTATTTATGTTATTCGCACTATTGTCCTCATTTTTGTTGCCCTGTTTACGACGTTTCTGCAGTTGTACTTTCCGGCCTTCTTCAAGTGCTAGGGATTTCGGACCAAACCTTTTATCTTGATCATTATTACAATATTTCAGTGATCAACAAAGACGAGGTCAATAGTCCAAATAATGTAAATAGTGTTTCTTTTATTGTCATCAAGTAATTACAGGTCAAAAAGATAGATTTGATGCCGAACACGTGGCTCTGACGTCAGCGTAAAGTAGACTTGTCCGGGAAAAAAAAAGCATGCTGATTTTTAGTTGATCATGTTCCAACACGTTAGAACGCTTGAAATATATCGACAGATATAATTTAGGTACCTCCACTCATTTTCAATATCTAACTTTAAAACTGAATATTTTAAAATAAAAAAAACTTTTCTTGAAATTTTTATTTTAGTTTTAATTGAAAGTTAAATGATTAAATTTACTATTTCCAGTAAGCAAAATACTCTGGTATATTTCAAGCATAAATTATATTAATTGGAATTTAAAATTTTCTTTGTTTTTTTTTTTAATTTTTTAATTTTTCAATTTTTCGCTCATTGTTGAGCGATCGGCACATTTGTAAACAAAAGTTAATTCTCGGTTTTAAAAAATCTTTAAAACATAAAATGTACATCTGTGACATTATTTATAAAAAATTAGCAAATTTAATCTTAAATTGATTAGATTTACACGAGTATTGCTTATTTATAGCATGAAATTTAGAATATAACTAATTCTTAAACAGAGAGCGAAATTTTTAGACCTGTCCGCCGTATTTGAAATGCGTTGATAGCTCGCCAGAAACATAATTTCATTCATATATGAATAAGTCCTGAGAGTTTCATTAAAATCCAGCAATTATTTTATTTTTGCAAGAATTTTCAAATTAATTGTTTTTTGGGTTTTTTTTATTTTTTACCGGAAGAAAAGTGAGTTATTTAATATTACTTTTTTCACTGTAAACACTCAACGATTTGGCTCTCCGCTAGGGAAAATATAAACAAGATTTTTATAAAAATTTCGAATGTTTTAGAAAAGATTAAAAAGTTTTAAAAAGTAATTTAAAAATTATTTTCTCTTAAGAATAACAAATATTTTGATGGAAAAACTTCGTTGTTATTAAGTTTGCGATCTTTTTTTCTTCATAAAATGCTGTTTTTTCAACAATTTAGTGAAGGTACCTATATAATATGATTACATTTCTGATTAAAGCACACTTCTAACTATATATTGAGCAAGAAAGTTTAAAATTATTTAATCCGTGTCAATTTTGCCTTGTCATTTCCCGCCACTGTCGTAGGCGACCATAGCTCTTCACAATCTCCTGTTCATTGTAGCTCTTAATAAATTTAGGTTTTGTTTGTTTGTTTTTTTTTTTGTTTTTGGTTTGTTTTTTTTTTGCTATCTCTCCTAAACCTTGTTTCGTCATTCATTTACCCCAGCCCTTTAAGTATGCATTGTTTTCATCTGTCTTTCCTGTGAGTATCAGATTTTCCAAGTCTTCTTTCATCATAATGTACCCTAAAAACTTTATCAGTTTCTATTTTCTTTCTTTCTTTTTCATTTCAGTCTAGACTTATTTCTTTTATTCTCCCCATTTTTTATTGTTTCTATTTTTGCTACTTTCTTTCTTTTTTTTATCTTGTTCGCAATCCAAACTCATTTTTCTTATTTCCCCGCCATTTCATATTGTTTGATTATTTGTTTCATTCTTTCCTTCTTTTTTCTTTCTTTATCGTTCTAAAACAGAGACTTATATCTTCTTTTCTCCTTCATATTTTATATTGTTTATTTGCTACGTTCTTTCTTTCTTCATTTTTTCTTTATTTCTTTTTTTTTCCTTTCTTTTATTGTGACTTTCTTTCTTTCTTTTTCATTTTTTTCTCCAATCAGGACGTATTTCTTCTTTTATTCTCCACATTTTATATTGTTTGTATATTTGGTGTTTTTTTCTTTCATCATTTCTTTCTTTATTTATTTTGACTGTCTTTCTTTCTTTCTTTCTTTCTTTCTTTCTTTCTTTCTTTCTTTCTTTCTTGTTCTCAATGCAGACTTATTTCTTCTTATTATTGTTTATTTACTACGTTTTTCTTTCTTTCTTTCATTCTTTCTATCTTTCTTCCTCCCTTCCTTTTATTTTGACTTTCTTTCTTTCTTTCTTTATTTCTTTCTTTCTTTCTTTCTTTCTTGTTCTCAATCCAGACTTATTTCTTCTTTTATTCTCCGCATGTTATTTTTTATTTCGTAGTTTCTTTTTTCTTTCTTTCTTTCTTTCTTTCTTTCTTTCTTTCTTTCTTTCTTTATTTATTTATTTATTTATCGTACACAATTCAGATTTTTTAATCTCCACATTTTATATTGTTTGTTTATTTGCAACGTTTTTTCTTTTTTCCATTCTTTCTTTCTTTCCTTCTTTCTTTTTTCTTTCTTTTTCTTTTTCTCAATCCAGACGCATTTTTTATTCTCCACATTTTATATTGTTTGTTTATTTGGTAGTTCCTTTCTTTATCATTTAATTCTTTCTTTCTTTCTTTCTTTCTTTCTTTCTTTTCCGCGAGCACTTTTTTGCTTTCTTTTCTCTCTATCTTTTTCTCACTTTTTCTTTTTCTTTCTCGGTTTCTATTTTTCTTATATTTACCACTTCTTTCTTTCTTTCTTTCTTTCTTTCTTTCTTTCTTTCTTTCTTTCTTTCTTACAATCCGAATTATTTCTTCGCATATTCTCCAAATTTCATATTGTTTCTTCTTCTTTCTTTTTCTAAATCCACACATATTATTCTCATTATTTCCTGTCTTTTCTTTTACTTATTCTTTATAATTATTTTTCTTTGCATTATTCTTCTTCATTCTTCTTAGTTCTTAGTCTTCTTTCATAGAGATTTCTTCTTTTTGCTTATTTTCTTAATTTTTCTTTTCTCAACTTTTTTCATTATTTTTATTCTTGTTCCTACTTTCTTTTAAAGTTTCTTATTTTTATTCCTATTCTTTTATTCTTATTTTCAATTCTTTCCTTTTTTCTCATTCTTCTTGTTATTCTTTTATTCTTTTTCTTTCTTGGACCTTTTATTTTATTTCATTTTTGTTATTCTTTCTTCCTCTCTCGTATTATTCATTATTCTTTCTCAATCTAATATTATTATTCTTTTTATTTTTCTTATTCTTCGACTCTTTTTTCATTTTTCGTTGCTTTTTAATTTTTCTCTAATTTTAATATTTTCTGCTTATCTCATCTGACGTGTTTTTGCGTGGGCCGGCAATTTTAAAAATCTTAGCCGTTTGTTGATGAGTAATATTTATAGAGACTAATATTATTAGTTAGTAGGTACTCAAATGCTCGGTGTGTTAACTATTTTTGGGCCTTATGTTTATGAAATCCTCATATGGTTTTACCAGATGTATTTTTCATATATTTCACGTCAAGTAAGGCAATAAAGCCACTAAGACGCAAGGGGATACTGAAAGTTAAAGAGTATGTGAAAAAGTGATAAATACTATTAAGAAGTGTAAGTTATAAAGGAACATAAATTGAGAAAACAGGCGATAACGAAAGCATTACATTTCAATTTTAGATGATCAAAGTGGACTAGAAAGCAAGAAGCAGAAAGACAGTTCCACAAACGATAAGTGAGATAGAAGAAACTGTTATCATAGAATTTACGGTTCAACTGTGAAATGATGGGAACTTTTCTGAAAATCTAGTACTGCGTTTAAATTCATAAAGTCTAAGTACCATAGAAGATATTTCCACAGAACACTTATCATAACTGCATTTATAGAAAATCTAAAAAGAAGCTACGTAACGGCGGAGAGAAAGTGACTTTCGGTCGGTCTGTTGCGGTATTCACCCTGAGCGGCTTCTTCTCTAGAAAAAGTTTTATGAAACCTCTTTTTTTTTTTTTTACTCCACAAGCAGTTCCAAACCGCATGTGGTGCATAGATCTCCCGGTAGACTGATTGTCAATTCTTACTGCAATAGAACTCGGTCTATCCTGCTATTTACCTATACTGTGAAGAATAGATGGATTCATACCTTTCCCGAGGGTATCCTGAGGGTACGTTAGTGAATATAAAGAATTCGATCGGAATTCAAACTCGGCCCTCCGATTCCTCAGTCTGAGCAGTTTTTCGTCTCTAGATTTTATCAAGAATCTCTAAATATATAGAATAGTCACCAGACCATATGTGGCGGCAATATTCAATGCATAGATAAATGAATAATTATTGTTTTAAATAAATTCTGACAAGAAAACTTACCTAACAAAGTGAACCAACTTTCCTCGCGGCCAATACATTGACTCACTATAATTATTCCACCGTTTACTCTCGCCTCGATCAAAAATTTATTAAGGTTTACAAAGCGAACCTCGCTGCCGAGCTTGAGAAGGACCGCCAATCTGTGGTGGACTGGGGTAAGAAATGGCTCGTAAATTTTAATGCTTCTAAAACGAAGCTGGTATCCATTAACCATCATAGACAATCGCTTCTAACCCGCCCTTCTCGCCATTAGCATGGATCAGGCTAGCCTCCCTGAAAGCAAAACACTAAGCTTCCTTGGCCTAACACTCACAGCAGACCTCAAGTGGAATGATTATATCGAATCCATAGCTAAATCCGCTGCTAAGAAGTTCGGTTCACTATGCAGGGCCGGGAAGTTTTTCCCGTCTTGCACATATATAAATCTACATTCCGCCTGCCTATGGAATACTGCTGACACATCAGGTCGGTTGCCCCTGCTATTTACCTCGGAGAATCTGTAATGTGATCGATACCGACTTGGCAGCCCAGCTGTAGTCGCTTTCTCACCCGTGTGATGTGGCTTCCCTGTGCCTCTTCTCCAAATACTTTCACAGCTTCTGCTCCAGTGAACTTAGCTCACTGGTGCCCTCTATGTATGAATTTATTCGAGCTACTATACTAGCAACTAGGTCACTCACTTTTACAGTTAAACCGATAAAATGTTACCGCAATTTCTACTCTAACAGTTTCTTTTCTCGCACTTCCCGCCTGTGGAATTCCATTCCGTATACTTGCTTCCTCGACAGCTACAATCTCCAGGAATTTAAATCTAAAGTCAATCTTCTATCTCACTAACTCGCATCCTTTCTCTCGAGCTCTTTTCTCCATCCACTCCACCTCCATCGCACTTGTATTCTATTACACTCCTTCTGACACCCACTTTAACCTACTCCTCTTTCTCATCCCTTTCCCCTATGTAACTCCCTGCACAACAGTGGCAGTAAAACTGCCTCCTTGAAGTGAAATGATTTAAAAAAAACTCCATTTCAGCAGAAAATGTTGGCCAGAAAAAATGCAATAAGTCATTCTCCTGGAGGATAGTATCAGCCACACTGATAGATAGTAAGAATCTTTTCTCTCAGATAATCAATAGTTAGCAGTTTCGTTAACATTAACAAGCCATTCCTTGCCACAATTAACAACAGATAACTACTTATTTGACTTATTGAACCGATCAAACTTACTATTAGGACTAGAATTAATAGTTCTACCATCAGCATAGATAACAGAGTTGATAACTGATATCATAGTTAAGGTAATTTATGTAAACTAAAACAGTGTTAGTCCAAGGAGTGATTTTATTCATCCTGCGTTTTAAAAAATACTTGTGGTCTTGTGTCAGTCTTTTTTTTAAACTTGGGATAATGATTAAAATATCTTATTGAATGAGTGAGTTTGTGATGGATAAAAAATTAAGAATTAAAAGCGACATTCTTCTTTACTTTTACAAAAATTCACAATGACGTCATAAATCCTGGTTTTGCCAAATATTAAAAAAAATCGAAACCAGACTGCGCGAGTAGATTGGTTTTCTTGCCAATGGAAGCGATTTGCAATACTAAAATGAGTTAGCGATCCTGTGCGAAAAACTAAATAAATTTAAAGGCTTCGGTCAGTGTCAGTCAGATGAGAGCAGCGAGTCGACACACTAAAATATAACGAGAAAAACTTCAATTCAACCCGGACTTAAGGTCGCGTCGCATATTCGTCCCCTTTCTCCTTCTTTCTCGTGTGCAGATTCCTTTTAATTCTTCTCCATTCAAAGACATTCCTACCAAATAAATGGTCATACATACATACATACATACATACGCATAAACTCTTTCCAACAAATTACTACTACGAACAATACTATAACTCTTGATACCTTTAACTTTCGCATTGAACATTAACTTCTACAATTCATGTTATTCTTTTCATTAATAAATTTCTATTTTAACATGCAAAATGTATATTTTCATTCTTACGCGCATTCCAACATGATGATAACCTTCTGATGACAACGAATAAAACTGTAAGCTGTAGGGTGTTTGTTTATGTATGACACAAGGTCAATTTAAAAGAAACATTAACTATCACCCTATAGCTTCAAGTTATCGCTTTTTGATTGTAACCAAAACAAACTTATTTGTAATTGTTTATTTTGTAAATTGGAAAAGTTAGAAATAAATTAATAAAGAAAATAGATTACCTTAGGAAGGGGGATGTTATCACAACATTAATGATAACGATGATGATAGTATGGACTTCCGGTCCCTCAAGGGAATGCTGAGATCAAGACGGATCAAGCGCTGAGTTTAAATAAATATGTTGCTAAGCTTACCACATGTCATATCTTTAAGTTTCTTCAACATTTCTTTAGCCAGTCTCATATATATCCAGCCTAATGTCTGTGGAACAGTGTACATGCACAAATATGCACAAATTTATTTATAATACACACACACACACACACACACACACACACACACACACACACACACACACACACACACACACACGCTGTTGGGGATCACCCCTTGCTGGATACAAGAATGGACTCGCCGTTGTGTACACATAATCCTGTCGATACAGGGAGCGGCAGTTGGAGAGTTGAGTCGCTTAATTGGTCAGTAAGTTGGTGCATATTAAGTTGAAGTTGTTTTAAATATAGACTCATTACCCGGACATACTTCTTCACTACAAGACTGTATATATTGATTCCTACTAATAGTGTTCCTAGTATTCCTGAATTAACTAACCTGTGTTTCAGTTTGTATATTCTTGTTCAATATAACTTATATTTTCTGTCTCCATATCTGTTTTTGTTATTTATTATTTTGTGTGGCTTCTCAACAAGAATCCACAACACACACACACACACACACACACACACACACACACACACACACAAATATATATATATATATATTGTGTATTTTGGCAGCATTTTTTCATTAATACAGGTTTCAATGAATAATATAGACAAGTTCTGTCTATTTATTTTGTGTAAGATCCGTTCGTATGATCTGATTAGCTTGATAGTGTTGTCATGGAAAGACGACAAGAAATAGCAATAATTGTTGATTTTTTTATCAGGTCTGAGCTTTCAGCTTACATCCATGTGCGACACAAAAATGGACCTGTCTAATTTTCTCTGTATAACTCCACTCTGTTAATAATAATTTAAATGTTCTATGTTCACTGAACATTAAATGTTCATCCTTTGATAATGGCTTATGTAAGCCGAAAGCTCAGACCTGATAAAAAAAAATCAACAATTATTGCGATTTCTTGTCGTCTTTCCATGACAACACTATCAAGCTAATCAGATCATACGAACGGATCTTACACAAAATAAATAGACAGAACTTGTCTATATTATTCAATGAAACATATATATATATATATATATATATATATATATATATATATATATATATATATTTAGGTACCTCCACTCATTTTCGATATCTAAGTTTTTTTATTAAAAGCTAAATGAGTAAATTTATTATTTCCAGTAAGCAAAATACACTGGTGAATTTCAAATAAAAATTATATTGACTGGAATCTCAACTTTTTGAGAAAAGAAGAAAGTTATAAGGTTTTTCATCTATTCGGGGCAGAATTTCGATAAAGTAGCACCTGTTTGAAAAAGAAAAAAATGGTTGATTTACATTCCCCAAAGAGTCCTGCATTTAACTACAAAAACAAAGTTTGCTGACAGTAATTTATTTCGAGAAATTTCAGGAAATTATTTACAGGAGATGACATATGTAAAAAAATTATTTCAATAAGATTTGATAAAAATAATAATTTCAAAAACAAATTCTTTTGTAAAAAAGTTCTGAAAGTTTCATTAATATCCAACCATTATTTGATTTTTACAAGAATTTGCAAATCGATAGGTTTTGCACCGAAAAAAATGAGTTTTGTAATATCACATTTATCATAGTAAATTCTGGTATAAATCTGGTCACCCGCTGATATAAAAAGGAAAGGTTTTTTGCCAAAATTTCGAATGTGTTAGAATGATTCAGAATTTTTTTTAAATAAAAGTACTTTGATCTGACCTCTTAATAATAACATAGATATTTTGACGATAAAACATTTTTTTGTTAAGTTTGGGGCCATTTTTTAACATGCTATACTTTTTTTTCAGTGAATAAGTGGAGGTTCCTAAATGTATCTACATGTTTGCTATTATGTTCATAGATATATGTAAATAAATGCGCAAGGGTAAAGAAAGATACGTTCTTACACATCTATTTATAAAAATAACTACACACAACTATATATAAAATTTAAATAAAATTTAGAAGAGAGATAGCCATTTTCAGCGTGTCCGTATAAGACATGCATTGTCAACCCCGTTTAACTAAAGAATGAGGAAAAATTCTAATGCCGGAGTCAAGGGCTAGTCCAGGAAGGTGTGGGGGGGGGGGATATTGGTTATTATAGGGTTAAGCAAGAGGAATCTTAGTAGTAATTTCTCTTACGGTAGTGGGAAGCATGTGGCTTCACCATTGTATTAATAGTGATAGGGAGGAGGGTAAGGTTACTGCTTTGCCAAATTTTTAATAAAATTTTATTTTGACTAAACGAAAGAATATGATAATTATTGCAATTTAAATTTATTCCTGTGACGACACATACTAAATATTTCTCTACGTTTATTCAGAACTACATTCGGATATTGAACTTTCAAAATCTTTTTTTCTAAGCTATTAGAAGTGCTTGCCTGGCCTATCAGCTTCAGTTTTGTGGATTTGGTTATTTTTTATCAATTCCCAGTAGTTTCGGGAAAGGGCTGTTTGATATCTTAAATTAGGCTTAGTGCCCGCAGGTATAAGGCCTTTGCTTACAAATACCCGCCGAAATTCCTATATAAATGTTATATTTCTTCTTATTTCCATTAAGGTAGCTTGGAGATAATAGATCACATTTGCAGATCTAAATTTACACTCCACCAGACAGTTTTCTCTAGACCTACAATTACAGGAGAATATAATCCTATTTTCTGTATATATATATATATATATATATATATATATATACTACCGGCCATAATTATTAGGCCACCTCAGTTTATTTAAAAGAAATTATGTATTTCATACTATTTTTAGAGGATAATTCTAGATGGAAATAGAATGGTTCTTTTGTTATTATTAGTTTGCAAAATTTTACAAGGCAAGGAAGAAAAGATGAACTCATCTGAATCACCCTAAATTTTCTTCATCCTTTCATTGATGAAACTGCAATATAGGTAATTATTAAATATTTATAAATTCATTTGATGCACTTGTTATTGTGCAGTATTAACAAAAAAAAAAACATTCTATTTTCATTTACAATTATTCACTCGCCAATAAATCCTAAATAATAGTATGAAATACATAATTTTTTAAAACATTGGGTTGGCCTAATAATTAGTGCCGGTAGTGTATATATATATATATATATATATATATACTATGGTAAGAGTTGTACATAGGCCACAAGTGTGGATTCCCAGTGAAGATAAAACTCACCCATAATACTAAATCAGACTAGCGTATTATGGCCGAGTGTGATCTTCACTGGGCAGTCACACTCGTGGCCTTGTCCAAATTTTATTTTAGTAAATATTTTTGTAAAAGTATATGAAAAAGACAGAAGTGATTTCGTTAAAAACAAAGCAAAATGTACTGAACTGTTACGTGATATCTTCCCTTTTGTACTGCAGTAAATATAGGACAATCTTTTCAAAGATAAAGAAGAGACTTGACGTAACAGAAATGTAGTTCTACAGAAGGCTGCTGAGGATTACATGAACCGAATATTTGAGCAAGATGTTAATAAATTATAATGTGGATATAAAGTTGGTGCTCAATTCTAAATTATGCTCAATACATGATCTGATCCCTGACATTGTGGTCATTGTAGATTCTAGACACTTATACTCCCGAGAATATAAATAAATAGAAATGACATTCCGGAGTAGCTAATTAATATTTCATTGATTAATTGTTTTTCTACAATGCTGAGTCAATGAATACCAAATGTTTCCTTATAGGGAAATAACAAATGTTTCCTTGTAGGGAAATACTGTATCAAATATGATAAGAATGGCCCTAGAGGGTTAAGAGAAATATTTTATAAATTTCAAATGAAAGCAGTACTGACTGCTCAGTCAATGAATACCAAATGTTTCCTTATAGGGAAATAACAAATGTTTCCTTATAGGGAAATACTGTATCAAATATGATACGAATGGCCCTAGAGGGTTAAGAGAAATATTTTATAAATTTCAAATGAAAGCAGTACTGACTGCTCAGTCAATGAATACCAAATGTTTCCTTATAGGGAAATACCAAATGTTTCCTTATAGGGAAATACTGTATCAAATATGATACGAATGGCCCTAGAGGGTTAAGAGAAATATTTTATAAATTTCAAATGAAAGCAGTACTGACTGCTCAGTCAATGAATACCAAATGTTTCCTTATAGGGAAATGCCAAATGTTTCCTTATAGGGAAATACTGTATCAAATATGATACGAATGGCCCTAGAGGGTTAAGAGAAATATTTTATAAATTTCAAATGAAAGCAGTACTGACTGCTCAGTCAATGAATACCAAATGTTTCCTTATAGGGAAATAACAAATGTTTCCTTATAGGGAAATACTGTATCAAATATGATACGAATGGCCCTAGAGGGTTAAGAGAAATATTTTATAAATTTCAAATGAAAGCAGTACTGACTGCTCAGTCAATGAATACCAAATGTTTCCTTATAGGGAAATACCAAATGTTTCCTTATAGGGAAATACTGTATCAAATATGATACGAATGGCCCTAGAGGGTTAAGAGAAATATTTTATAAATTTCAAATGAAAGCAGTACTGACTGCTCAGTCAATGAATACCAAATGTTTCCTTATAGGGAAATACCAAATGTTTCCTCATAGGGAAATACTGTATCAATTATGATATGAATGGCCCTAGAATATTTGTTAGAATATTTTTCTTGGAAATAATGGTTTCGAGATACAAGTCCTAGTAATTAACCCATAGCTGGGAGGAGAAATGGGGGCAAAGATTTTCTAATAATATTTGTTACGAATGTAACGTGAATTGGAATTTGGCACTCCAAATGATTATTAAAAGCCATTATCAGTCACAATCCGTGTAACTAAGCTTACAGCACTTAGTAAACCCAAGCCAAGCAGTCACCCATCGGCATACTGAGGAGCCTCGTCGTTGCTTATCTTAGGTGATGATGAAATTTACCGAATCCACCAGCAGGTCACATGATTAATACGAATGTCATTGATGCAGAGATCGCTATACCAAATCTAAAAAGCGAATTCCTAAAAAATGTAATTTAGTCTTATATCGACAGTCTCCCGTAGCCTAATCGGTAAACGCACACTTTTGCTAAAGGAGTAGCCTGTCTGATGGAAAAAAATGGAGTAGATATTTATTTCCTGTCGTGAGGCTCCTTTTCTTTAGTGACTCTTCTCGATCTAGGCCGGTTGATATTAATTTCACTGTTTAAGAAAATTACCAAGAAAACAATAAATCAGTTCCATTGCTGACGTTTCTGGTTCGAATCTGAAATTAACAGAAATCCCAATGAGAAAAACATATTTCCTAAACAAATAATTTTAAACTGGTTCTGTCAGAAAGGCTCCGTAGCCGAACACGTAGTTGCATGTTTTGTGTTAAAGAGTGGTTTCCCTGTGGTTGTCGCAAGCAAAAGTTCTAATCCACTAAAAATAATGTTAATCGTATTAAAGGCACACACACACACACACACACACACACACACACACACACACACATACACATATATATATATATATATATATATATATATATATATATATATATATATATATAACTATTTCATTATTTAGGTTTTTGTTTATAATTAAATTAGACAAGTACGCAGTTGTATTAAAAAGTTTTCATTACAATTATAATGTAAATCTTTTGAATA
Organism: Ascarosepion bandense; assembly: GCA_037127315.1. Lineage (NCBI taxonomy): Eukaryota > Metazoa > Mollusca > Cephalopoda > Sepiida > Sepiidae > Ascarosepion > Ascarosepion bandense. Next base: position 2,536,076 of record JBBBDQ010000221.1, read on the forward strand.
TTTTACATTTGTAAACGAGTTATTACGCAACCCAGGTTTCTACATTTCGGTGTCTTCAGGCGGTTTACAATAACTGATTTTACCGTTTTCTAAAAAAACGCTCACGTAACAGGGAACTTTTATGAACGCGCAATAAGTTCTTAGAACATTTTCATCCATGACTGTATGATCCTAATTTGTTGGTGTGGTTACCTTTAGCCATAATTCCTGTTCTTTCATTTAGTAATTCATTTTTGTTTGGAAATAACAGTCTATATACTTTACCACCGTTGTAAGGTTTGGCTATTTTTAATATACTCCACCTTATGTCTGGGTCTTTTCCATATTTTAATTTCAATTTCCACACATGGCTAGCCAATTTTATACAATTTTTAAAGTTTTCTAGTTTAAATGTAGACTTATGGTTATTCCATCTAGTCTTAAAAGTGTCTTTGGTTGATCCTAAATATGTTTTGTTTTGACCATTTAAACCATATACTTTTGGTTTGTAAATAACTTCTTTTCTATTACAAAGTCCTTGAAGTGAGCATTTATTTTTGTCCGCACAGTTATATATATATATATACATCTGTTCCCTACATATTTTTTGGCATCCAAAGGTATCTATGATTCATTGGTTTAAATTTTGTTCAATATCTTTTCATGTTAAAGATTACGAATTATTACGCATATATATATATATATATATATATATATATGTGTGTGTGTGTGTGTGTGTGTGTGTGTGTGTGTGTGTGTGTGTGTGTGTGTGTGTGTTTAGGCAGCAAATTTTCTCTTAGGTATGTCTGATTAAATAAATTAAAAACATTATGTCTGCTTATTTTTACTAAAATCCGTTCATACTTACAAATGTTCTTCTGTGTATTATAATTAAAGGATGTGATAAATGCGTTGTAATTTTGAACGATATTTTTATTATTCATTTTCCAAGTACTTTCACTTCAGAGATGCAAGTGGTATAAACAAAATAACCACAAAACTGTGTTGCTATATATTAGTGTAATATGAAATAGAATTTAATTGTCACTTAACTGAGCGGTGTTATTTCAGTCATGCCGACTCTGAAGGTTCATGTGGGGATAGTTCTAATGTCTTCATTTTCAGGGTCATTTGGTTTTTTCTGTCTTTCTTTTTTTATATATGTCGAATGGTTGTGTATTACTGTTTGTGTGTATATATATAAATCTATTCCGGGTAGGTGAAACACGTTAGCCTTGGTTGGTATTTAACCTAGGATAAAGGTAAACTTTGATAAAAAAAACAAAAAAACTGCATTTGATATGTCGCTAGTTATCTAGTTTTGCTTGGCGTTGGAACCCGACAATTGATACCGACAGAGTGGTTTTGCTTTTGTACAAAGTCTTGTCAATTTAAAAAATATTGTACAGATATTCCCTCAAACTCAGTGATAAGAATATGGGTATAACACTCGTCTTAAGTACTGCGAAACATATATATGGGAAACAGGTTCGCGTATATAAATATGAACGAAAATAATACATTAAATAATACATATATATTACTCTGTATAATATATATATATATATATGTGTGTGTATGTGCGTATACCTCACGGAATGTGTCTATTTCTCTGTAAGTATACATACGTGACATGTACGCTTTTATGTATATGCTTAAATATTATTTGATATACTGCATAATTTACATATGCATATAATCCCATTGCCGTGTCGTCCATTTTTTTTAAAGAAACTTGTATAAAAAGGAAACTGGTGCACAAATACGCAGTTATATATAAGTATTAAATACATATATATGATATTCATCATGATATATATATCTATATACTTTTGTTGTGTACGCAAATGAAAGAGAACGTTATATATCTTCTATAATTAAGCAAACAGTGAATTGGGGAGAACCATGACCGTTCACGTCATGAACGTACACGGTCCAAGGAAGAACAACAACAACTACAAGAAGAAGAAGAAGAACAACAAGAAACTTGAGGCTTCTGTAAATCGTTGATGGGACAGGTATTAGGATAGATAGCAAACAGACAAAAGAGTCTAAGAGCAACATCAAGCTGGGAATTGTCGATAACCATGAGCGCCCACGTCCTGAAGGGACACGGTACATAGGAAAAGATTAACGTCTACACTTTAAGCAAAATTATTTTAAGCCTTTTAAATGCCAAAGCAAAACTCAAATCCAACATGGCGATGATGATAAGGGAAGGATGAGCTAAGAAAAATATTTTCTGTTCAGATGAAAACAACGAAGAAAATTTATGAAGGATGATTTTTTTTTTTAAATAAGTTGATAAATTGGAAGAAGGAATTAGCAAATGTCAAGTGGGCGGGTGGAAGGGTTTCAAGCCCGCACCAATCATTGTGTCCCGCGGAGATCGTGATGCCACAGGAGCTGAACTCGCAAAGTAAAGATGAGGACAAGAGTCACGCACGTATTTAGTTGCCTCACTCCCGAGCACGAAGCAAAACACGGATTTTTATTTATATTTACAATCGCCGTTCGGCATTATATATATATATATATATATATATATATATATATATATATATATATATAATGTGTGTATGTGTCTATATTTTTGTACATTTATGTATAGAGATAATGTTCATGCATTTACATACACAAACACAAAAACACACTGACAAACACGCACGCACACACACACACAAACACACGCACAAACACACACACACACACACACACACACACACATATATATATATATATATATATATATATATATATATATGAGCTCTCTACGGAAGAAAATTTTTAAAACAGCAGGCTTGTATGTGGATGACTAATATATTATGCTCTCATTACGATTGAGCTCTCTACAGAAGAAAATTTTAAAAACAGTTTCCACTTCTGCAACATAAGCATTACTCTACAGAAATGTATCGAGTTCTTTCGGTGAACGGCGTGTGTACACACTGCTTATATACAACACGTTAAAATTTCCCTCCACTGTTTCCGTGTGCTATTTGGCTTAGTTGGTAGCGACTCCGATGAAACCACATCGGTCGAGTTTCGATCCCGGCAAGTGGATGTGTCTAGCCACACGGATGAGCTTTGATACGGCGAAACATATATATAGGAAACAGGTTCGCGTATATAAATATTAATGAAAATAATAGATTAAATAATACATATATATTACTCTGTATAATATATATATATATATGTGTGTATGTGCGTATACCTCACGGAATGTGTCTATTTTTCTGTAAGTATACATACGTGACATGTACGCTTTTATGTATATGCTTAAATATTATTTGATATACTGCATAATTTACATATGCATATAATCCCATTGACGTATCAGCCATTTGTTAAAGAAACTTGTATAAAAAGGAAACTGGTGCACAAATACGCGATTATATATAAGTATTAAATACATATATATGATATGCATCATGATATATATATCTATATATTTTTGTTGTGTACGAAAATGAAAGAGAACGTTATATATCTTCTATAATTAAGTTATATATTTGTGTGTGTGCGTCTGTCTTATACACATAAAGTTTTGTGTTCTTTGTCGTCCAGCACACACACACACACGCGCGCACACACACACACACACACACACACATACACACATATATATATATATATATATATATATATATATATATATATATATTGATTGATTGCTTAATACTTAGTTTTTGGTCATAACAGGGTTAGAGCAGTGCACATTTGTATTAAAAAGTGTTCGATACAATTATATTGTAGAACCTTTGAATATTTTCCATTTAACACGTTTAAAAATGGAATATATATATATATATATATATATATATATATATATATATATATATATATAAATTAAACTGAGCCTTAATAATATATAACTGCGTGAATGTGTTTGTATGTGCACGTGTTTGTTTCTTTGTGCGTGTGCATGGGTGAATATGCATGTGAAAATTTCAAATATAACTCAATTATATCAGTAAATAGACAATACAAATGGAAAATTTATCTTAATGAAATAATTCGTTCTTTAATTGAAGACATTTGTTTTAACAAAATCCATCGGAGGGAGAAATGACTTTGTTAAGATAAGTTTTCCTTTTACACACACACACACACACACACACACACACACACATATATATATATATATATATATATATATATATATATATATATACTAGCAGTTTAGCCAGGTTTTACTCGGGTGGTTTAAGGAATAATAAGAATAGATAACATTATGAATTTGCATAGCAAATACTTACAGAACGTCCACCCTCGTCACTTTTATATAAATCGATAAAAATGTAGAATGTCTCTATTGGATTAGCGCGGGAGTAGGAGGGGCAACATATATAGATATAGATTTTATAAAGTGGGGTGATCGATTCTATATTATAGTCAATGCATAAACTGATCCCTGACTTTGTGGGGTAATAATATATATTTTTCTATACCTAATTTGGGGTTTTTGAAAAATTTCAAAGTGTCGTTAGCATTCTAAAATTTTGATCTGACCGCAACTTAATTTGTTATAAGAGGCCCATACGCCGACTTATTCTATATCGTGACTTCTTATGATCGTTTCTGGGTAGGTGCCACCTCTGGATTCATTCTAATTTAAAGGAGAAGAAGAAGAAAAAAAAACAAATGCAGCGGAGTCACCTGCTTTCTGCGTTTGAAGAAAACGAAGATCGATGAATTTCTCAAAAAGAAACGACGAATCCTCTTTTGATTGAACTTGCTTAGAGGCTATCAAAAAACATGTTTTCAGTTTAATGTTTTGGTTTCATAGCAATTTGCCACTTTGGAAAATGGCTGAAGCTGACATGCCAGGTCAGGATCAGTAATATCGCTGATGTGGCAGCAATATTTTAAGCATGGATGAATGTTTGATTTATATACATGCAAGAGAAAAATAGCCTAGCACAACACAATGAACCAAGTTTCTTAGCAGTAGAACATGCAATCGGTTCCAATACAGTTTGTCCATTTAGAAGTGTCTTGAAGCAATACAAATGCAGTTCTACAGAAGGATGCTGAGAATACCGTGCATAGAGAAAAGTTCAATGTTTTAGAAACAATAGAATAAAAAAATGACATTTATAATACTATCAGGAAAAGTCAGTTGAAGTTTATAGGAAACATAATGAGAATAGAAAGCTTGGAAAATCTGATACTCTGATGTTGCGTTGTTAGTATCACAACGTTTCTACCGTGGCGTTCTCTGCTCTTCTTCAGGTGTCGATTTAAGTAAGCCTCGGGGAATTTCGAACTGAACACATTAATCAAAAAGACAAAGCTACAAAGGAGAGGAAATCGGGGAAGAGTCTGTTGAAATTTATCAGGCGCATAATGAGGAAAGAAGGTTTAGAATATTTAAGACAGAGTGAAGACAAAAGATACGGAGGAAAACAATCGACCTAACGAACTTGAGTAAACGGATTACAGAACAGGGTTTAGGATATATAAGAAAATTAAGAGCTGCTAAAGACTAGAATTTAGGAATAATGTTCTTGCTATGACAACGTTTCGACCGCTGCAAACTGCGGTCTTCTTCAGGTGTCTGTCAATTTGAGTAACTCCCATGGAATTTTGAACTGAACACTAATCAAATAGAGACAACTTAGTAAGAGCTGAAAATGTGGAGAGCAATGATTGCCAACATTCTGAATGGATATGTCTCACAGAAGAAGAACTATTGCATAGACAATGATATCTTCTAGTTTACGGTTTAGTCTATACCTGGAGAAGAAGAGAGCCTCACATTGTTCGCAAAGGTATCTGTAAGTAAATAAATATAGCAACTGCGACCCGAAATTCCAACTTGGACCTTCGATGCTACCCATTACGCTAGCCACACATCCCGACTAATCGTGAATTTAACAACACCCTTTGTACATCTGCATTAACAAAGCCGTGCTCAGGGTCGCAATAACAGGCCACTGACTAAAAACAGGATTCTTTCTTCGCAAAACAATTTTGTCTTTTTTTATTATTTCAGACTCCATTTTCTAAATCTTTTTCCCAACTTCCGTTTTTTCACTTTCTGATGATTTTTTTTTTTTTACTAAATTTATTTTTTTATTTTTCCCCTAACTTGCTTCAAATTTGTTTTTCCATCCCAAACATCTTTTTCTCATTTTCCCTGAAAATCTGTGAGCGATTTTTTTTTCAGCGACTACCCATCCATACGTCACTACACAAAATTTTGTAGTTCCTTTTTTTTCCTTTTCTTTAGCAATTGACCCATCAACTTTAGATACACGCAAAATGGCCTGAGAGTTGATAGGAACGGAAATAAAAAAGACAATGAAGGTAATTGTCCTTGTCACCTAAGACATTCATCATTTGACAGGACAGACAGAAGGGGTCTTGACCCAACTGGACACGGCAGTACGTGACCAGACCGGATATTTTCTGTTAGGTTAATTCTTAAAAGAACTTCTGCTTTTTTTTTTGTCATGGTGAATGCTGAATTTTTTTTTTTTTTTTATAATGTTAACCCTTATGACTTTTTGCCTTATTTCCTAGTCATTTTTTTTTTTTTTTTTTTTTTGGTGGGGGAGGAAGATTTTTTTGTTTTTTATGAGCGGCTTTATTGTTTCAGAAATTTTATAATCTAAAATGAAATAGTTAATGGTAGTTTAGTAACTTAAAAGATGGACTCAATAAAAAAAATAAAATTTTGTTGATCAGAAATGTCAAAATATATTTCAGTTGTTACTTTTTGAAAAAATTATATACGAATTATATATTTTATATAATCTAAAATAAAATTGTCAATGACAGTTTAGTAACTGAAAAGATGGATTCAATAAAAGAACAAAATTTAGTAGATCAGAAATGTCGAAATATATTTCACTTGTTACTTTTGAAAAAATATGTAGATAGGCTCGCCAACTGCCCGGTTTACACTTCTTTCTCGTCTTTTCAACAGGAGTAGATGTTTAAGATTTGATTTCTGATTGTTTTTCCTAAAGTTTTTTCAGATGACAGAACGGGAGTTGCGTGATATTACAGGAAAAAGCGTGCTAAGAGTCACCAGGGATAGAGAGACGTGGAAGGCTATGATGGCCTACGTCCTGAAAGGACAAGGCACATAGGAGAAGAAGATTTCTAATAGGATACAGAAAAAATATTGCGTATAGTTTGCTTCAACTGCACTTATTTGAGCGTACAACTTCTTTTATGTGCCGTTTCATTTCAGAAACTACGCGATCATGGCTCTCCACATCTTTTTTATAGCTCTTTGCTACAGGAGTTTACTCGTGCAACCAGGGTGGCTAGTGGGTCCCATCCATTCACTGTTAGATTAACCAAATGCAGAGAACAATTCTACTCCACACTTTCTTTTCTCGCACTTCCCGCTTGTGGAACTCTCTTCTTTATTCTTGCTTTCCTGACGGCTACAACCTCCAGGAATTTAAATGCAATGTCAATACACATCTCTTAACCACTTGACTATATTTCTTTCTATATCACCCTGTATATATATTCCTTTCTCTCTACCTTTGCAACTGTCATCACACCGGTATTCCCATCTTTCTTTTGCTCCTTTCTCTGACACTCCCTGTAACTGGTTCGTCTTTCTCTTTACTCTTCTCCTATCTAATCTTTTACTCTTATGTAGCCCCCTGTGCATCAGTGGTGTTACCACCTTGCATGGAATACAAATGGAATTAAATATATATATATATATATATATATATATATATATATATATATTTCTCTTGTTCTTTCTTCCAATCCCTATTCTGCCATCAAGTATATCACACGGTTTTTTCCCCTCTCTTTCATTCCTTCTATTCACCCAGTGAATATCGGATTCTTCAAGCTCACCTTTCTCGTTACGCGACTCAGAACTTTGGCCTCCTGATGCTAAGTACAAGCTTCCTTTTTGTTTCCATTCTGTCTTAGACTTAGTCATTGCTCACATATTCGGTCCATGGTATCATCAGCATCCTTTTGTAGAACCACATTTCTCTTCCACTAGATAGACAATTAGGTCTCAGTGTTTTAATGTTGAATTAACTAGATATAACCTTAAGCTTTCTATAAGTAGATAGCTTCTCCTACCGCTCGGTTTACACCTCTTCCTGGCCAGGAACTAGAGTAGAGGTTTCTCTTTTGTTACAGTTTAGGATTCTGTTTCCGGTTCGTTCTGAAGTATTGTTTCTCAACCTTTTTAAGCAAGGACACACCTAGGAGCAGATGAAAATATCACGGCACACTTTGCAAAAAATTTAAAGGGTATACATTTAAATGTTATGAAATAAGACCATAGATTAAAAAATACTCACAAATATATGAACTTTATTTCAATGTTTGTATTTAACAATATTTGCAGTTTAGATAGTGTCAAACCTGTACCCCGTGTTTTTTTGTTTTTTTTTTTGTTTTTTTTCGCAATTTCTTCAATGTTTGGCCATTATGCGACAAGCAGACTCTCATTTCTTTTGCAGTTAAAGGTAGTTTTTTTTTCTCGTTTCTTATTTTCTATGTTATTTAGGGTTGAGAAGCTTAATTCACATAAATAAGATTTAGAAAATTGGAATAAAACTGATAAAACCTCTTTAGCTAATGGGGGATATTGTGTTGAAATCCAAAATATGGCAATGGTTGTCGTCGAATGTTTTATGTTGGGAAATTGATTTCTTGAAATGATGGCCAGACCTTCTTCTTTCCATAACTGAAGTCCAATATTAGAAGGCAAATTTCTGAAAGGATTTCGAAACCAATCATGCTTTTCTATATGCAGTTATTAAATAAAGAAAAAATTTAAAAGTTAAATCCAAAAAACTTTTTTAAATATTTAAAAAATTAATATTAAAACAAAGTATTTAAAATTACATAAAAGAAGAATATGCTGTAACTGTGGGTAGATGACCCATTGAATTATCTAACCCAATGTTTCTCAACGTTTTTAAACAACGGCATACCTAGGAGCAAAGGAAAATATCACGGCACATTTAGCAAAATATCTAAAGTGTATACATTTAAATGTTATGAAATAAAGCCATGCATCTTTTTAAGGCTTACGGTCATATCACGTTGAATAGATTGGTTCTCGCTCGATCACCGAAGTTGAGCAACGTTGAGCCTGGTCAGTACTTAGATGGGTGACCGCTTGGGAATACCAGGTGCTGTAAGCGTTTAGTGATGGATGTGCGTTGTGGTGTAGTGAATATCGGCTCGGAAAGAGAAATAGGTGAGCTGAGTTCGAATTCCAGTTGAATAACCTGCATTCACTTAAACAATGGTATCCTTGGGAAAGGTATTAATCCGTCCCTTCCATCCAGTTATGGGTTAAATAACAGGGGGTAGTACTTGGGGACCCTGCCCTTAAAAACAAATCCCAATGAATCTTGATACTCGAAAAAGGAAAAAGTATTACTAGACACAAAACTTATATAAAAACAATTATAAATCTTTGAAAGAAAAATGTATTACCAGCAATAAATAAATAACATTTAGTTGGCAATAAATGACCTGCTGAGGTTGATATGCCATAATACAACCAACCAAGATTTTTTAAAATATTTACACAGATATGAAATTAAATTTACATGTATGTTCCTATTCTATTCAGTTTATTTAGTGTATCTGGTGTTTTTCACAATTTTTTTTATGTTTGGTCGAATGTGCTACAAGCTAACTTTCATTTCTTCTTTAACTGAGCGTAGACTTTCTCGCTTCTTATTTTTGCTTTTATGTAGGGTTGAGAGGCTCAATTCACAGAAATAAGAAGTAAAAAAATTGCAATAAAACTAAAAAATCTAATGTGGAATAAAAAGTTTAATATTTATTTATTTATTCAAATACTAACGTTCTGCCATAGTTGTATAGTTTTAATCGTTTCCCCACCAAGCAAGACAGGATCACCACTAGTGCTACGAAGTTTCAGTGAGATAAATAGGGTACACGCTTTTATCCCGCAGTAGGTTGCCATTGCTTTCTGCGGTAGACTGGTTGCCAGCCAAGGCTATAGAACCCAATCTGTCTTGTTATTTGACTCATAGATAGAGGGAAAAGAGATGTATTATTAAGTAGTAAGAGATGTATTATTAAGTAGTAATTAGTGGGGGATCAGTTTATTACTTCATAACAAGAGAAAACTGACCCCCCACTTAATGAACAGTAGAAGCCTTAATCATGTTTCCAACAATTATATTCAGTAGGTCAGTTAAGTGCTATACGAGATATACGCTTTGGGTGATCATGTCTCGAAAGAGACATGACTGACTGAGCAAAAGATTATCCCGCAGTAGGTTGTCATTGCTTTCTTCGGTAGACTGGTTGCCAGCCAGGGCTATAGAACCCAGTCTGACCTATTATTTACCCTATAACTGGAGAGAAGAGAGGGATACCTTTCCAAAGTGTCTTTGTGCGTAAGTGAATGCAAAGAATTCAACTGGAATTCGAATTTGGCACCCTGTTTGTCGTTTCGAGTCGATATCTACTGCACCACAATGCACATTCTAGGAATTAAAGAAGAAATGATAAAAGATAACCGGGATTTAAGAAGATAGAAGAATTGCATTAAAATTTCCGGAGATTGTAGGGAAGTAAGTAATCGGAAAGAAGTTCCACAGGTGGGAAGTGCGAGAAAAGAAACTGTTCGAGTAGAAATCGGCTGTTGCATTTAATGCTTCAACAGTAAAAATAAGGGATCTAGATGCCAATCTAATGGTACGCTTAAATTCACATGGACGGGCACCAGGGGAAAAATCATCAAAGCAGTTGCTATGTAAATATTTGTAAAAAAGACATAGGGAAACCACGTCACAAATCGTTCCACAAACTAGTCTAACGTAGCACGATAGTTAAGTTACTGATCTGAAATTTCGTAATTGTCTTTCACTGCCATCAGCCACTTGCATCTTAGTAGCTTTATCGCCTTGATCTGGAAAACAATATCCTAAATAAAATGCTCTCTAGCATTTTAACTGTATATAAATTTCCTTACATTCTTGTAGGTGCCTTGTCCTTTCAGGGTGTAGGTGATCATGTCTCTTAATCTCATTTGTTCTCATGTGTTCTTTTACTGATTCTGCCATTCCTTGTTCTGTTATCTTTCAGGAATTTAAAAGACTATTTTAAAAAAATAAAAATAAAAAACACGAAATCTTCTCTCTTTTAATGGGCAACTTCCCTTTAGCCATTATTTTGTGAGCGTGTTTACTGTGTGACCATGCATTTATACTTCAGAAACAATACAACGTGTTTGTATCCCAGAAGAGAGTTGTCATCACTGACGGCTGAAATTTTAATTTTGGGGAGAGACGCTGATGATTAGGTCGCAGAATCAACGTTTGTCTTTGGGATAAAAATGGAGCGCCTTTTCTCTTTACCCATCATTATGTCAGTAATCAGCTTTATTTATCAGCCGAGGAACATTTTTTTTATATATATCTGTTAAGTTTAGTACGGCTGAAAGCCAAAAAGAAAGAAACAGGATCAAGTAAGATTGTGATGCGTGCAACTTTTTAAGGGGAAAGATGAAGCTCACCTGCAAAATCAGCATTCAATATAATTATTTTTATTGTTTTAATTTTCTGATTCCATTATTTTGAGTCTAAATGTCCTTAGTTTTGTTGCTGTCCTCACAACACTTTCTTCTTCTTCTTCTTCTTCTTCTTCTTCTTCTTCTTCTTCTTCTTCTTCTTCTTCTTCTTTATATTCCTCCTTTTCTTCGAGTTCTGCTGTTCGTTAAAGCCTTCTTTTCTTTCTCTTCTAGTTCTTTTCTTTCATCTCTGATATTCTCCTTCTTCTTTCTTCTTTTGCTCCTGCTCTTCTTCTCTCATTTCTGCTTTCCATTATAACCTTCACCCTCTTCTTCTTTTTTTTTAAATTCTTCTTCTTCTTCTTCTTCTTCTTCTTCTTCTCTGAGTTCTACTGTCTGTTACCGAATTCTTTCTCTTTTTTCTGTTTTGTCTGAAATTCTTCTTTCTTTTCTTCCTTCTCCGCCTTCTCTTTTTTTTTTTTTTTTTTTTAGTTATTTGTATTCCTCTTATTTTTCTTCTGTGTGCAGGATGTTGGGGATTCTGCTTCTCCACGATTTTCTGTCATTTGTACTTCTTTAGAGATACAAGTGCGGAAATTTTATTATGATGATGGTGTTTTAACAAGGAAGCATTCCAATAGCTAAGAAGTGTACTACGAAATCGAAAAATGTATCTATAAAAAAAGGAAAAGGCTACTAAAGTGCTACGTCATGTCTGTCCTCCTGGACGTCAGTGAGTGCTGGACAATCACTTCAAAGATGAAGAGAAGACTTGATGCAAACGAAATTAGTTTCTACAGAAGGATGCTGAGAGTACCATGAACTGAACATTTGGAGAAAATGAAAACAAGAAGTTAAAGAAGAACATCAGAATTCAGAGAAGAAGAAGAAGAAGCTTGAAGATTGTCTATATCGTTGTTTTCCTCTGTCCACCTTTCCTTCGGTCTGTCCCTTGAGTATGGCCCTCCACAATCTTTTTTAAGGAAGCAGACGGGGACAGCAGACAATTAAGGTGTCTGGAACACGTAATGAGGAAGTAGGGTTTGGAGAATCTGATACTCACAGGACAGAAACAAGGCAAAAGGGAAAGAGAAAAGTAACGTATGACTAAATAAACTTGACCAAATGGATTTCGGAAGAGGACAAGCGAGAAATAACAGAAAAACAAAGTTTATTAAGAGCTATAAGAGACAGGATGTTATGGAGAGCCATACTCACTGGATAGATAGAGTTAAAGATGGCCAGAGGAAAACAACACATCACTAAATGAGCTTCACTAAATTGATTGGGAATAGGGCAAACGGGAAATGACAGAAAGACAAAGTTTATTAAGAGATACAAAAGGACAGGAAGTTGTGGAGAGCCATGTTTGCACGACAAATAGAGGTAAAGATAGAAGAAAACAACGCATGACTAAATGAGCTTGACTAATGGGAAGGGCGCAAACGAGAAATTACTGAAAGACAAAGTTTATTAAGCTCTACTCCAGACAGGAAGTTGTGGAGAATCATGATCGTCTACATCCTGTAAGGGTACTGCACATAAAAAAGAATTAAATAATTGTCTTTTTTCTTGTATTTCCTAAATCTTGTTCTGCCATCTTCATACAGAAGCTTATTAGATAACGCGCTCTTTTTCCCTGTGAGTGTCAAATTTCTCTAGTTGTCTGCCCTTATTATATTTCCTAGGAATGACAACTGACTCTTTCTGATGTTAAGTAAAAGTGTTCTTTTTGTTTGCATTTTCTTCTAAAATATTGCTCATTGTTCACATGTTCAGTACATTATATTCTCAGCATCCTCCTGTAGAACCATATTGCTGTTATCTTCAGTCATTTTTTCATCTGGGATGAGATTGTCCGGTATTCATTGCGATATAAGAGGCCCGACATTACATAATAGTTAAGTACTCGTTTCTTTGTTTTGTAACGATTTTTTTTCGGTTTCTTAAACTTTGCTTCAAGTTAAATTATTTAATTCTATCCGTTCAGGCCTTCACAACTATGACCGGCCATATAACGAACACACATTCGAATCTTCCTTGCATTTGCATTTGCATTCCATTAGTAAGGAAGTGGTTCGTTTATACAGCTACTTCCATAGAATTTTTTTGAAAAGGTGAATGTATGAAGAGTATGTCTTGAAATTTAAACGGGTTTATCTAACATAAACAAATAAACATTGATAATTATTTTACAGTTTGATTAAAATTAGAATATATTGTAAAATTAATTATAATATCAAGATACGTAATGTTAGAAATATATGATATATAATTATATAGTAATAAAATTACAGAGCACTCTCGGTTCTCGAATGTCTCCCATGTCGAAGACATCGGTTTTCGAACAGAAAATTCGAGATGAAAATGCCTCGGTTATCGAACAACATTTCGGTTCTCGAACAACATAGCCGAACCGAGACGTACCGAGTTAACCCGTACGGAGGCATTTCTGAGTCGACTGCCGTGTTGCATACATTCGCGCGTTGTGGTGTGCTTTTGTTTTTCAATTTTCTTGTCCTGCAACTTTTTTTTCTCTTCATTCACCCTTAGTCATGGCTGATATTGTATAGTTTGTTGAAGTAGATTTAACCGCAATACCAGGGAATCATTGGTCAAGCCTTCTCGTTACTTCCCCGTTTTAGGAAGTTTGAGCTTAATATTACATTGAAACATTACCGGCAAAATCTTGAATAAGTAATCATCTGGGGTTGCAGGAACAGATTAATCTATTTTATATTGATTTTAATTGAGAAAATAGTTTCAGTTGATGAACATTTCGAATGACGAACGGTCTTTAGGAACGGATTAAGATCGTGAACCGAGGTTCCACTGTATATAAAATTATATATTCCACGTAGTAAAGCATTGCTACTGATATTGAATTTATGAATCTAAAATAAAATTTTCGATCATATCTATCCAAAAAGAACTAAATATATTATAAAAACTAAATCAACAACGAACTGTTTCGCGATGAAAAAATAACTATTTAGATAATAATATCAACGTCGCTCTTCCTTCGAAGTAACAGTTAAAAGAACGCTAAAGTAAGCGTATTAAGAAACCTCCCGGATGCAAAAACACACACACACACACACACACACACACACACACACACACAAATAAGAAAAAGAGAACCATCTAGAAATGGAAGAGCCATTTTGACAGAAAAGAAAGAAGACCTAATTTAGATGTCATCAAAAATTAATCCTTTCCAAACTGCCTAGTCCGTTCAACTTTGCCATCGTGCAGTCAGGTCAGAAACCATTCTTTATTTCCTACCCTCCACAGACAAATGATGGATGTTTAAGGAGAGACAAGAACAATTAACTTTTTTCTGTTTCCCTCTGTGTCTGCGTTAATCATTCAGGTAAGCAATTCTGGGCCTTGTCAACGCTAAATGGGTAACCAATTATTATTACCGAGTATTCAGGAAAAAATTCAGCAAGGCTTAGCACAAATAGGACCGTAAGGGACAACTTTGTGGTGAATAGCAGATAAAAATAACTCTACCTTCTTTAGTTTTCAAATTTGCGAGCAAGTGCGCAAGTTTATTTTGACTAATAGAAGAAGGCTTATAAACTGAGAAAAAATAACAAGCCAACGTCAAATCCCTTTTTAATATAAATAGCCAAAGAAAATTGAATCAACCAGAGAGAGAGAGAGAGAGAGAGAGAGAGAGAGAGAGAGAGGGAGGGAGGGAGAGAGAGAGAGATACATTATCAGACCCTAATGAGAGCAGTGGAATTTCCAGAAACTCTATTCAACTCCTAAGCTAAGTACCTTAAAGTACTTCTTTTTTTTTCATGTTGAATACAACAGTAAAATCTTTATGTGAGAAATGAACTCTCTTAATTTTGTTTTAAGCATTTTGTAAATTTACTCTGTGTCCAATCATTGAATATGAACATTTTACTCTTTTTAACAACTCAATGAAACTACGAACATTTGCTGTTTAATTACTTGTCTTGAAACAAGCTACTGAAACTTCAAATGTGTAAATTTGAAAATAAATACTTATTTCGTTAAACATAATACGCGTGTTTCCTCGTCATTATCCGTACATAATTCAACCTTAGATTTTCGTCTGGAAAACCGATCTAATTATATATATATTTACTTAGTTTCTTTACTTAAAAAAACAGACTTTTTGAAAGTTTGATTTGAAAATACCCTGACTTCCCTCGTCTTAAGGAATCAGAAATAATTATTCTCAAATGCACAGATCATATTTTATGAAGTGCACTATTCATGTAAAATGTGTACATATTTGTAGGCAGTTTCTTTTTTTACACAAACAACAAGGTTGCTATTTGTCAGCTTACGTCATTACTTGCGATCCGGAAGGAAAGGAGTATACAAAATAAATAAACAGAAATAATAATAATAATAATAATTAGCAGAAGAAGAAGAAGATGAAGAAGAAGAAGAAGAAGAAGAAGAAGAAGAAGAAATAAATCCCTCACACTAAGAAGAACGCTAGTGTTATTATAGAAGGTAGAAAAACAAATCATTAAAGTCTTAGGTCCTCCAGCAGACTTGGTAGGTAGTGTGACCATAGTAGAAATCGTAATATAATGATGATGATCATCATCTAAAAATAAAAACAATAGTCATAATAATAACTAGAAAAACAATCAAAGATCGCAAACCTCCGCCAAAGCAATACTTACAATATAAAACTATATAAAAAAAAATATATATGTTATATAAAAAAATATAACATTCATAGTAGGTGAGCGTGGAATGATGAAAAATAAATAAACACAACAAAACATTGAAAAAATCCATGGAAATACCATCTTAAATGAAATACAAAAAGTTGTCTTGATAAGTACAGCCCACACATTAAGAAGAACTTTGTCGATGTAATGCTAGTGAAGTTATAGGAGTTAGAAAAACAAATCATAAAATGTTGTTATTACAGCATATCACAATGCGTTAAGTCTTCCATCAGAATTGGTACGTAGTATGACCATAGCAAAACTCGCAATTATGATGATAATAATAATGATAATAATAATAATAATAATAATAATAATAATAATAATAATAATAATAATAATAAAAACAAGAATTACAGTTAGTAGATTCTGTAGAAAAGAAAAAAGAGTAGATTCTGTAGAAAAAAAAGAGTAGATTCTGTAGAAAAGAAAAACAAGAATTACAGTTAGTAGATTCTGTAGAAAAGCAAAACAGGAGCCAAGAACCAACTATTGCGGCAAAAAATATGAAAATGAAAGCCAAAGATAAAGCTCTTGAAAAGATGAAACAGCGCTGGCAAGACAAACCTCTGCATGGCCAATATCCAGTACGTGCCAATAAATCCAATGTTGACAAAGTTAATACTCATCGATGGTTACGTGCATCTGGATTAAAGTCTGAAACTGGAGGATTTATACTTGCAGCACAAGACCAAAGTCTTTTCACGAGAAACTTTCAGGCAAATATTATGCATAATAATATGGATCCAAAATGCAGGTTTTGTGATAAACACCAAGAAACAATAGACCACCTAATCTCAGGCTGTTCTGTGCTGGCCCCAAATGAATATAAAAATCGCCACGATAGAGTTGGGCAATATTTACATTGGGCAATGTGCAAACATTATGGAAAAGCTGTAAACAAACACTGGTATGAACATCATCCAGCACCGGTTACAGAAATAGAAGATGTAACCATTCTATGGGATTACACCATCTACACAGACAGAAAAATTGAAGCAAACAGGCCAGACATTATTGTTAAAAACCAGGAGAAAACTTGTCTATTAATTGATATGGCTTGTCCAGCGGATTGTAACATAGCAACCAAGGAATTTGAAAAACTGTCAAAATATAAAGACCTGGAAATTGAAATAGAAAAAATGTGGAAATTGAAAACAAGAGTTGTACCAGTGATAGTAGGTGCACTTGGAATGATAAAAAATGGAACAAAACAACACATTGAAAGAATCCCTGGAAACCCCAGCTTAAGAGATATACAAAAAATTGTCTTATTAAGTACAGCCCACACACTAAGGAAAACGTTATCTATGTAATGCTGGGGATGATAGGAAGATAGAAAAACATGAAATGGAGTCATAACAACACGCCACTACCTGCCTTAGGTCTCCCCGCAGACTTGGTTGGTAGTGAGACCAAAGCAGAAATCGAAATATGATGAAAAATGACATAATAATAATAATAATAATAATAATCTTGGAAAACTGCTACAATGCAAAGAAAAATCTTAGGACTGTCTGCATAGATTATCGTAATGCATTCGATAATGTACCACACTATTGGATCTTAAAGACTTTAAATATATACAAGGTATCACTCGTCATCATCAATTCCATCAAACAATACATGTCGATATGGAAAAC
This sequence comes from Ascarosepion bandense, assembly GCA_037127315.1. Lineage (NCBI taxonomy): Eukaryota > Metazoa > Mollusca > Cephalopoda > Sepiida > Sepiidae > Ascarosepion > Ascarosepion bandense. The sequence continues at coordinate 2,553,928 of JBBBDQ010000221.1, forward strand.
AAACCTTTACCTCAATCATATCAATGGAACCTATAAGTCTGGTGAATTAAACATCAAAAGAGGTAAATTTAAAGGTGACTCTTTTTCTCCCTTACTATTTTGCATATCATTAATAGCATTAACCAGTCAATTTAACACGACAGGATGTTGTTATAAAATTGCTCAAAAGAAAATAAGCCATCTATTTTATATGAATGACTTAAAGTTGTATGCTAAGAATGATAATAAGCTGGAAGGTCTTCTGCAACTGTAAAATGCTTCAGTGAAGACAATGGAATGAAATTCAATCCGAATAAATGTGCTAAAGCTACAGTTTTACGAGGATCTCTACAACAAACATCCTCAATTAGCTTAGACCCTGCTGTAACAATAAAAGATTTAGAGCCAGAAGAAGCTTATAAATACCTAGGTGTAAATGAGAGTGAAAAAGTTCACCATAAAGCAATGACAGAAACAGTGCGTAAAGAGTACTATAGAAGGCTACGACTGATATTAAAAACTGAATTGAATTCTCAGAACAGAATTATGGCCATTAATAGCCTTGCTATCCCAATGGTCCAATATTGTTTCAACATCTTAAACTGGACTCTAAACGACATCAGACGAATGGATTCTAAAACAAGAAAGCTTCTTCCTAAGCATAAAATGCATCATCCAAAGGTTGATGTAGACCGTCTATACATACCTCGTAAAGAAGGTGGAAGAGGTCTTATTCAGCTGGAATTGTCATACAAGACAACAACTATTGGCTTACTCACATATATAGAAACAACAAATGACTGGATGATAAAATTAGTCAAACAACATGAAAACAGAAAGAAAAAATATTCAATAATGAAAGAAGATATTAAATACAAACAAGATTTACATTTAGTAGATTCTGTAGAAAAGCAAAACAGAAGCCAAGAACCAACTATTGGAGCAAAAAATATGAAAAAGAAAGCCAAGGATAAATCTCTTGAACAGATGAAGCAACGCTGGCAAGACAAATTTTTGCATGTCCAATATCCAGAACGTGCTAATAAATTCAATGTTGATAAAGTTAATAATTTTTGCGTGCATCTGGATTAAAGTCTGAGACTGAAGGCTTTATTCTTGCAGCGCAAGACGAAAGTCTTTTCACTAGGAAATTTCAGACAAATATTATACATGATAATGTTAATCCAAGAAACAATAGACCATCTAATCTCAGGATGTTTTGTACTTGCTCCAAATGAATATAAAAATTGTCATGGTAGAGTGGGGCAATATTTACATTGGACAATGTGCAAACACTATGCAAAATCTGTAAACAAACACCGGTATGAACACCAGCCAGCTCCAGTTACAGAAATAGAAGATGTTACCATTCTATCGGATTACACCATCTACACAGACAGAAAAATTGAAGCAAATAGGCCGGGTATTATTGTTAAAAACCAGAAAGCAAAAACTTGCCTATTAATTGATATGGCTTGTCCAGTGGATTGTAACATAGCAACTAAGGAATTCGAAAAACTGTCAAAATATAAATACCTGGAAATTGAAATAGAAAAAATGAAATTGAAAACAAGAATCATGCCAGTGATAGTAGGTGCACTTGGAATGATAAAAATGGAACAAAACAACACATTGAAAGAATCCCTGAAAACCACAGCTTAAGAGATATACAAAAAATTATCTTGTTAAGTACAGAACACACACTGAGAAGAACTGTGTCACACTAACCTAGTGATATCACGGTAGTTAGTATAAAACAAACAAACAACTGAACTGTAACTATAACAACACACCACTACCTGCCTTAGGTCTTTCAGCAGACTTAATATGTAGCGTGAAAATATCAGTAATATACTTTGAAAAATAATATATACAGACTCGGGAAATAGAAGAAATCTTCGGGTTATTTTCTTCAATGACGAGTGTTGAATAAGCGCTTGGAGAGAAATCTGTCTGACATCATACTTACGCACAAGATCAACTCTAAATGAGTCCTGATAGACGTTGTGGTATTTTGGGGTAAAAACACTGGGAAGGTGGGGCAGACAAAAACACAGAGGTACCAAGAACTGGCAGGGGAAATCGGTGAAATATACCTGGCAGAGGCTCAAGTTCGCAACACGTCTTGGGGATACTTGACATTTTTTATCATTTTACCCTTACCCAGGCAATAAAGCCGCTGAATCCCAAACGGTTACCGAATGTGAAAGAATATAATAAAAAGAGAAATATTACGGAGAGAGAACAAGAAAATAACAAGAATTAAGCAGACAGAAGATAACGATTGACATTGCATTTACATATTTGAAGATCACGGTTGGCAAGCAAGAAGCCAGAAGAGAGATCTCTAAGCGAGAATGGCGAGAAAAGAAAATGTTAGCATAGAACTTGTGGTTACGATGAAGCTCACTTGAGAGATGACAATAAAAGAACAAGATTTACGAAGACAGACGATAACTATTGATACTGCATTTTCATTTTTTATGATCAAAGATGACTACAAAACAAGCTTGAAGAGAATTCTACAAGCGAACAGTGCGATAGGAGAAACGGTTAGCAAAGGACATGCGGTTACATCTAAACATTTCACCTATAAAACGGTGCGATCACCCTTAAATTCATAAAGCCTAGATACCGTAGAGGAAGGTTAATCAGAACAATTACCATGAAAGTAAAAGGCACGGGAAAGCTACGTTTTAGTGTTGGGAAGCAGACTGAATCCGTGATGACAAGTCAAGACCAATAATCAATGCTGAACCTTCTTTGAATTTTTTCAAGAATCTCTAAATATATAGCTGAAAAACCAGACCATATGTGGCAACCGTATTTAAAGCAGTGATGAATGACTGACTTATATATTGTATAAGTAGTGGCAATGCTCAGCTTGGAGCAGCTCATGTAATGAAGAACATATTGAGTCTATAAGCTGTGTGTATGAGCTAAGATTTCATTCTTAAAAAGAGGGAGAGGATATTAAATTTTTATATAAATAATAAAAATAATAGTAATAGAATATTATACGATCTTTCGGTTTAGACAGATATTTTCTGAAGCATGAAAATTCAGACTTATTTCAATAAATGAGGAAAGTGGCAAATAAATAATTATTACTGTTAATAATATTGTATTGAAAATACAAGAGTGGACTCCAAAGAAAACAAAATTCCTTTTTATGGATATAGTAGTAGATAAATATACAAATGTCAATCGACCAGATATTGTTATTAAAGACTACAAACAAAACTGCTTTCTCCTAAATACAGCTGCGTCCGCATGATAAAATATACAGAGTATCCCCAAAAATGTATACACACACTGGAACAGTGGACTTTAATTCCAACCAACCAACGGGATGTTACATCCTTCCTTGATGAGATCTTACCAAACAGGTATATTGAACAAAGGGATTTCGTAGAATATGTTTTGCGTTCACCAAACCTCATACCACAAGACTTTTTTACGGGGATACCTAAAAGACAAAGTATACGCTAACAAACCTGCAAGAGTCGCTGAATTGCGAGCAGCCATTAAGCGAGAATGCACCCAAATAACAAACGAATTGTTTCGTGATTCGATGGCTTTCCATTGTCAGCA
>JBBBDQ010000221.1:2562500-2600000 GCA_037127315.1 Ascarosepion bandense
TTCCTGCCTACAGTGGGCATCGAAAAAGAATTGTATTTAAATTTTTGGAGATTGTAGCTATCGGAAAAACAGGTGAACGGGAGTGAGTTCCACAGATGGGTAGAGCAAGTAAAGAAACCTTTTAGAAAACTTTTTTGAGATGTTGAATCGGTTACTAACAGAGCTTTTTGACCATGCGAGGTTTAACTAACATTCTAATATATCAAGCGGGTAGGTGGGTAAACAAAGTACAAATGCTATATCATCCAATAGTTAACTAAAAAACAAAAAGAAAAATTGCACACCTGCAAAATCGGATTCAAACGACTAAAAACATTTTGGGAAAACTCAGACCAGGGCAAATTTCACAAGTCAGTGTGAAAAGTAAAATTGCACAAAAAAACTCAAACCAACGCAAATTACACAAGTCAAGACCAATTTATTAAGCATCACTAAGGCTTTTACAAGCATGAATGGCCAGCAACAGAATAGAAATGAAAGGATAATGAAAAAAAAGTAATATAAAGTTATGCGATTTTAAAAGTTTTAACAAAATTTACGCACTAATTGTTTCTAGCTTTCATCAGTTCTCTACTCATTATCTATCCAGAGCACTCAACTATTTGCACTGAATAGTAAATAGGTCCGATATGGGCAAATTAGCTGTTGATCTTAAATATTACCAACATTCTGTTGTTAACTGCAGCGAGGAAGTGCTTGTAAATTTTAACGCATCCAAAATAAAATTGTTCTCCGTTAAACGTTATCCTCTTCCATAAGTATGGCTGATGCTCACCTCCAGTAGAGTGACTAGTTTTGCCTACTCTGACTAATGTGTTTCGCTTTTCGTTAAGGAAAGTTGGTTCACCGCGCTAGAAAAATCATTATTTGCCAGAATACTTCTACGTAATATCGATCCTCTTATATCGCAGTGAATGCTGGACAATCTACTCACACACGAAAAAGAGACTTGAAGCAACAAAAATCTGGCTCTACAGAAGGATGATGAGAATACCATGGAGTGAAGATTTAGATAAAATAGAAAGAAAAAGGGAAGTTAAACTTAACATTAAGAAAGAAGTGACAGCTGAACTCATATTTAAAAGTCTACCATTTGTCCATGAAGAAAGCCAAAATGTCGTGAATATGGCGATAAAGATGAGGACAACAGTCCCTACAATGTAAATAATGATAATCCATAATGTATTAATCTCTGAATACAAAAATGTTTAAAATGTTTACATACGATATAGCCGCCTGTGTACGTGAGCGTTGTTCGCTCGTTCAGTTTGTTTGCAGCCAATGCATTTGATTCAACGTATTTGTAGGCTTTTTTCCCTTTTTATTTCGTTTTTATAACTTCCTGTATATACTTTCATTTATTTTACATACAGAGTTTTTCGTTGTTATTGACAGCCTTGACTCACACGAAGGACACAGTGTGACCTTTGTGTTTGTCATACTGCATAACTCTTTCAAAAATTGGGACAAGTGTTTTATGGCCCACTGGACACTTGAAGAGAAACGCAATTCACTGCAATATATTATCTGTCCTAGGACATGTTCAAATAGCCCACGGTGTGTACGTGCTTGTGTGTCGGGCGATAGAGGTAGAGAAAAGAAGAAAAAAATGAACGTGAACTTTCGTTTTACTAATTATACTACTTTACGCATGCGCATTTTGATAGTTTTCGTAAAAGATGAAAGTGATACGGTTAGCTAAATACATGTAGAGCCAGTGCAAATGTCTCATGCCACCTCATCCTCAAATCTATGATACAGGACCCCCTACTCTACTCTATCGCAATTTTTATAAGTTGGTATTCATGTAAAATACAGATTTTATTGTAACTTAACTATGTATGCTTGTGGTGTAATGGATATCGGCTCGTAATGAGAAATCAAGGATCCGAGTTAGAATTCCAGCTGGATTCTTTGCATTCACTTATTCGCAAATAACTTTGTGAAAAGTATTAATCCATCTCTTCTTTCTTCAGCTGTGTTAAATATCAGGGCAGATTGGGATCTATAGTCTTGGTTGGCAACCAGTCTACCGCAGAAACTAATGGCAACCTACTGCAGGAAAATTTTCTGCTCAGTCAGTCATGTCTCTTTTGAGACATGATCGCCCTAGCGCGTATCACGTATGACGCTTAACTGTTTTGGAAAAAGTATTGAAAACCAGGACAGATGGGTTCTATAACCTTGGTTGGCAATCATGTTTACCGGAGAAAGAAATGGCAACCTACTGCGGAAAAATTTTCTATCTACTTCGTCATGTCTATTTCGAGACATGATCACCCAAGCTTGTATCACGTATAGCCTTTAACTGACGAACTTTTTTTTTTTAATCGTATCACACTGAGCAAGGCGGTAACGCCACTGATGTGCAGGGGGCTACGTAATAGTGAAAAGATTGGAAAAGAGAAAGCCGAAAACCACATCTTAAACAGGGAACAAGGGATGAGCCTCTTAACCTGTTCAAGAGACGTGGGTGGAGTGTGAACCGGGCGATAGATAGATCTATCTACTCCAATTGACTGAATTATACAATAACGTACCATATGCTGTCTCTTCCTGTTATACTTAACGTTTCCATTTTCTCCAAAACTTCCTCGTTGCTCACATGTTTAGTCTACGGTATCCTCGGTATACTTCTCTAGAACCGTATTTTTCTAAAAAAAAAAATGCGGGAAAATTGTACCAAACAGCTACGTGATGTCTCTTCTACTGTATGTCAGTGAGTGGTGGATGATCTCCTCAAAGATGTGAGCTGAAGCAACAGAAATGTTGTTCTATAGAAGTATGCTGAGGATACCGTGAACCGAACATGGGAGTATCGAGAAACTTTTGGAGAAAATTGAAACAAAAAGGAAACTATTAACATCAGGAAGAGATTGTTGATATTTCTAGGGCACATAGTGATGAATGCTAGCTTGAAAATTCGGATACCCACGAGGCAGAAAAAAGTGAGAAAGAGAGAGGGAAACAACGCATAACATTTTTAGTCATAAACGGTACGCATATTGAAAATCCTTAAATGTTTCCTGAAATAGGCAGATGTGTTTAAGTGTTCAAAAAAGCGAAACGAAACTCGAAAAATGGTCAAATTTGATTGGCAAGCTATAACGGCGTCATTTCACTTCTTCGTGGCTCATTAAAAAACATTTTTTTTTCAGTCATTTTACCCGAAGCAAGATAGGACTGTTATTGGTGTGCTTGGATTTCTGCAAGAGAACATAAAGCTACATGGGTGTCGAGAAAAGGAGAAAAGATAGATGAGATTCAAGGAGATAGAATATGGCAACTGACTTACATTCAAACTTTTGGAAATTGTACCTCATAGGGAAGCAAGCAAATGGAAAGGAATTTAAAAAACAATAAGTGTGAGAGAAGAAACTTTTCGAGTAGAAATAATGGTTATATTTAACTATTTCAACGGTAAAATGATGAGAAATTGATGTCAACCTAGAGGCATGCTTAAATTCACGTGGACGGGTATTATGGAAAATGCTAATCAGAGTAGTTGTCATTAAAATATAAAAAACAAAAACAAAAAAAACAGAGGAAATTCAGACTTTGATTTTACTAAAAACATCGGGATGAACAGCAGGAACGCCGGACTACACATGGCAACTGCATTCAATACACAGACGAATGGTAAATTTATACATGTCCAGGATGGTTTTGAACGCGAAACTCTTTCTGGCCCGATACAGTGACCTAAACTTTCTGTCAGTAAATGCAGATTTAGATTCAATGTAGTCGTTCCAGATCAGATCAGTTGAGGGAGTGAGACCACGGAGACGCCGTGTGTTGCTCACTATGAGACTACGTCAACCATTCTGATGGCAGGTAGAAAAGTTTCTCTATGATGGTTAAAAAAGTTCAGTTTCGTTTTGGAGGCATGGACAAGTATATGATCTGCTGGTCAATGATTCTCAACCTCTGGCATAGAATATGTAGTTACTCAGATATTTACGTATTAAATAATACGTTTATTTACGTTAAATAATACGTATAAGAAAATTTAGGGTCATTCGGACGAGTTTTTCTTTGCTTTCTTGCATTGAAAAATTTTGCAAAGTAATAATAAAAAAAGAAAAACATTCTCTTTCCATTCAGAATTATCCACTTGGCAATAAATACAAAAAAATAGTATGAAATACATCATTTCTTTTGAAAAACTGCGGTGGCTTAATAATTATGGCCTGTAGTGTATATATATATATATATATATATATATATATATACACACACACACACACACACATATATATATATATACATATATATATATATATATATATATATACACACACACACACACACACATATATATATATACACACACATATACACTGGTTTGAATGCATTAATTCAAATACTGTTTGTTACAGTAGTGGCCTGTATATATATATATATATATATATATATATATATATATATATATATACACACACACACACACACACACACACACACACACACACACCATGAAGATAATACGTTTTTTAAATCACCTTGTATATACTGCAAAAAATGATAAGACTAGTGAGAACAATATATAACTGCTGACTGCATAAAGATCCTAGCTCGAAATACCAAAATGGTTACTGAGTATGGAGACTGAGACCTGAGGAACAATGGTTGATACATCGGCCGAAACGTTGTTCATATAACAACGACATTGGGGAAGTTGCACCGAAAAACAAAAGAAATAATAAGACATATACATTATGAATGCCTGAGAGTACAACGATCGAAACATTATAAGTAAACCAATAATGATGAGCCTGCCCGTCTGCATAGCAACGTATATAATCAGATAGGTACCTGAAGAAGACCGAAGTGTAAAACAGCTGAAACGTTGTGAATGTAACAAAGGAAAAATTATGAGAATGCTAATCCGAATAACAACGAATAAATCAGATAAAAGACTGAAGTTGATAAAAATGAAGCTGCTATCCTTTAACGACCATACACAATCTTTCTTACCAACCCCCATCAGCATGGATCAGACTAGTCTGCCTGAAAGCAAAATATTGCACCTCCTCGGCCTAACTCTCTCAGCCGACCGAAATGAATACATTGAATCGATAGCTAAATCTGCTGCGAGGGAGGTCGGTTTGCTGTGTCGAGTCAGGAACTATTTCTCGTCTGAATCCATCTTGCACATATATACCATCCGCCCGTGCATTGAATACTGCTGTCACATCTGGTTGGGTACCCCTGCAGTTCATCTTGGGGTTTTTCAAAAAAGTTCAATGGAGAATCTGCAATGTAATCGATCCCGATCTGGTAGCTCAACACCAGTCACTTTATCACCGACGTAATTTGGCTTCCGTTCTTCTCCTTTACAAATACTTTCACGGCTTTTATTCCAATAAGCTTAATTCGCTGGTTCCCTCTCTGCATGAATTTACTCGAACTACTAGACTAGCAACTAGGTCTCACTATTTTACAGTGAAACCAGTCAAATGTAACCGCAACTTCTACTCCATCAGCTTTTTTTCTCACAATTCCCGCTTGTGGAATTCCCTTCCGTATACTTGCTTCCCTGACAGCTATAACCTCCAAGAATTTAAATGCAATGTCAATTGCCATCTCTTATCTCCATGACTAGCATCCTTTTCCTGACAACTCTTGTATCATGTTCTTCTTCCTTTTAACTCTACTCTCATGCAGCACTCTTCACACCACTGTTCTGCTCCTTCTCTTATCCATTCTCTGACAACCCCTGTAACTTGTTCTGCCTTCTCATCACTCTCTTCTTATGTAACCCCCTGCATATCAGTGGTAGTACTGCCTTGCTTGGGGTGAAATGATTATTAAAAAACTGTGTAAAACACCTGGAACGTTGTGAGTATAACAATATTATGGGCTTGCTAGTCGTTAATAAAAAAATATCTGGAGAAGCTTGAAGGGTACAACGGCCGAAACGTGATCTGTATAACCAAAAGATTATTAGAATGCTGGTTGAAATAACAAAATAGCTAATAAAATGATTATCTGTAGAAGGCCAAAGAGTAAAACGCCCGAAACTTTGAGAGTACAACAATCTAAAAGCAAATGCTGGTCTATATAGATAAGCATGCATTAAGACGAAAATCTGAAGAAGTCAGAAGGATTTAAAGACCGAAACATTGTGGGTATAACAACCAAAATGTGCATACTCAATAAGACAGGCAATTGATGATTATCGTAAAGATGAACGATCAAAAAGTTGTGAGTACCGGCAAGGCAATCATTTTGGTCATAAAAGAAAAAATATTTGAAAGACGCATTAAAGAAACATATCTAGAGTCTAAAATTCGAAACGGCATAAGTACAGCCATTAAGGCAATCATTCTGGCCTTAATATAAAGGCATATAATCTGCCAAACACCTGAAGAAGAATGTAAGGCTCAATGATCGGAATAATGTGCGTGCAACAACTAAAGTAATAATTCTGGTTTTAATACAAAAACACATAATATGGCAGAACACTGAGGGGATTAACTGTCGAAACGTTGTGAGTACCATAACCAACCCTTATTTTCGTCTTAATAGAAAAACAATATGGCAGTCGCCTGACGAAGTTCATGTTGCTTAAGAGTCGAAACGTTTTGAATACAACAACGAACTCGATAATTCTAGTCTTGATAGGAAAATATATATGATATACGTCTGAGAAAGACCGAATGGCTTAACGGTTAAAACGTTGTCAGTACAACAACCAAGCAAATATTCCGGTCTTATTAGAAAAATATGACTGACGCCTGAAGAAGACGATAGTACTGAACAGTCGAAACGGTGGGAGTATAACGGTTAAAAAAAACCATTCCGTATTAATAGGAAGGCTTATGACAAACATCTAAAGAAGTCCGTAGACCAACGACCTAAACACTGAAAGTATAAAAAAACCATATGAAACTTTTGGTCCGCACAAGGAATCATAATATTAAAATTGTTTCGTGCCAATCTTCGAAGTGTGAAAACAATTCTTGCTATATAAAACATTTAGGCATCCATCTTATTAGTTGTAATATATGAAAATATGTGACATGTTTTGTGTCGGAAATGGTTGTGTAAGCATTCGACAGAGTATGTCACAAAAGCCTGATGGAGAGACTCAGCAAAATTGACATATTCAGGAAAAACATTAGAATAATCAAAAGCTGTATTGGCAACAAACTGCCTGCATACAGAGAGGAAAGGAGTTTAGCAAATGTAGTTAATCAGTGTATTTCTCCCACGTTTCGGTAGATACTTGTAATTACACCGATCACTCTATTGGTAGGTACGAAGCTAGCGTCTAGCTTCCAGGCAAAAATAAACAGAGTCGTAACTTAATACGAACCTTTATACCAGTGCACGTCACTACGGTCTCAACAGCACTGCCAACCAATATCTCAGACTCTTTTTGTTGAACAAAAACATTGCCGACGCACCAATCATTGTTGTTGGCCCCGTTCTCAATCACAGAATCAGGCTCGTGCCAATCAGCATAAAATAACAAAGATCGAAGAATGTACTTTTCTTGGACCAAACTTGCGAAAGGAGAGGATGCAGCTGACGAGAGGACGAACTGTCTACCGTGGGTTTATGTACGTATCCATTACAAAACAGCAGCCCGACAAGTAAAACATTTTGGACGCTTTGACTCTGGTAAGGAAACTGAGCAGAGTAGGGAGGTGTAAGGGGTGTAAAGGGTAAAAAGTGATCTAATTTAAAACTTAAAATTTAATAGGAAAAATCGATTTCCTAAATCCAAAATTAAGGTTAAATATAAGAAATTAGATTAATTATAAAATTAAATACAAAAATATTCTATAGTTGTATACAAATAAGCATTAAGTCTAATCCCATCCCCCAACCCCATTTAATTTTTTATCGTCACAACAAATATACAAAGATAGATTGGTGTGTAAAACAAGGATGTGTCTTCTCATCGGTTCTATTCAATTTATACAGCAAGACACTTCTGAGAGTGCTAGAAGTCCTGCCAGGATTCGTCATTAGTGGCCGCAATTGGAAGAATATAAAATACGAAGATGAAGAAGGACTGAGAGCAAACACGGAAGTAATCTACAAGACTTCCTACAGAAAGTAGTTAAAGAAAGCAAAAAGAAAGGACTACATATAAACTACAAGAAAACAGAATGCATGGTAATCAGTAAAATGAGGAGCCGAAAATGTCAAATAAAAGTCGAGGATATTAAAATCAAACAGGTACAGAAATCTAAATACCTGGGAAGTGTTCTAACAATAGACGGAGAGAGCGACACTGAGATCCGAAGGTGCATTCTTCTCTTCTTCTATGTGCTTTGCCCCTTTCAGGACGTAGGCGATCATGGCCTTCAACGTCTCCCTATTCCTGGTAGCTTTGAGTACACTTTCTCCTGTAACACCACGCAATCCCCGTTCTGTCATCCACCTGCTCAAACCCTTCAAATATATTATCCGCTGCTTTCCTCTGTACCTTCTCCCCTCTGCCTGGCCTCTTAGTATCAGGTTCTCCAAGCCCTCCTTCCTTATTGCATGTCCCAGGAATTGTAGTTGTCTCTTCCTGATTCTCAATATTAATTTCCTTTTTGTTTCCATCCTGTCCAAAACCTCATGACTGCTCACATGCTCGGGCCACGATATCCGCAGCATCCTTCTGTAGAACCAGATTTCAGCTGCTTCAAGTTTCTCCTTCATCTTTGATATTGTCCAGCATTCACTGCCATATTGAAGAACTGAATTGGTAAAGATGCTGTCCAGAAGCTAAATAGACGATTGCGAGACAGGAAGGTTTCGCTGGAAACAAAGAATAGAGAAAGATTGCTATGTGAAGTCTGTCCTTTAATATGGCAGCTAATGCTAGTAGATATCATCAAAGATTAAGGTATGACTTCAAGTAACCGAAGTGTAGTTCTACAGAAGGATGCTGAGGATATTATGGACAGACCATGTTAGCTGAAGTTTCTGGAGCACGTAATAAGGAAAGATGGCTTTGAAAATCTGATGCTCATGAGACGGATAGAGGGAAGGAGAGACAAGAGAAAGCAACGCATGATACACTTCAAGGACTTGAGCAGATGGGTGGCAGAGCGGGGGTTTAGCAGGATAACAGGAGAAGGGATGTACAGAGCTAAAAGTGATAAGATGTGGCGACCCATGGTTACCTACGTCCTAAAGAGACACGGCACATAGAAGAAGAATATGGTTATGCGTAGAAATATGTCTCCGATTTATTAATGCAAATTTAGAATATATAAATGTCGATTGTTACCTGAAATTTGATTTTCGCTTTAACACGTGTGTATATACAGGGTGACCATACAAAAATTAATTTATATATATCCGAGTGAATAAGGAACGAAAAAAAAAATTTTTTTACAACGTCCAAAACATTAATTTAAAACAGTGCTCGATATATAATATATAGAACTGTGAATATTTATTCTAAATTATATTTTAGAACATATACCAATTTTTATATATCCACTACAAATCGTACATTTGTTTCGACATTGAAACTACAATGTCACATCAGGTGGTGTGGACAGGAATGGAAAGCCTCTTTTCTTATATTTGGTGAGTTACGTGTGGGATGTTGATGGGGATGAGTGATAAGGAAATAAGTCTTGTGGATTGTCCGTTTGAATTTTGAAGAAAGTGGTGTGGGTAGTAAATATAGTTGATTAATGAGTGTCTTAGAATTTTGTAGACAGATTTAATATTAGCAGATAGGATTGTAAGTTTTATGATCTTGCGACTAGACTTTATCCTTTGGATTTCTTAGAGGAGCAAAGTAGGGAGGTGTAAGGGGTGTAAGGGGTAAACTGTGATCTAATTTAAAATTTAATAGGAAAAATCGATTTCCTAAATCCAAAATTAAGGTTAAATATAAGAAATTAGATTAATTATAAAATTAAATACAAAAATATTCTATAGTTGTACAAATAAGCATTACGTCTAATCCCATCCCCCCACCCCATTTAATTTTTTATTTAGTTTTTCTTACTAGGAATTATTATTTTAACTTTTTTTAAAATAAATTACTACTAGTGGTTATATTCTAATTTATATTAGGATGTATGATTTATGACTTATTTTGACCGCAATATACCCTATAATCGGTATATTTTAATTTATGAAAAAATCCCATGTCTCGTTTCTAAGAATGAATATTAATGTAATAGACGTGGGTTTGATATCGGAAGTTTATTTTAAATTAATTTAAATTATTTTATATAATGTTCTAATTTTTTGTCGTTTTTTTCCCCCACTCCCTCTTTTTAGGTTTATCTTTCTCACGTTTCATTTTAATTTTTTAATGAATTAATTATTTTAACTGATTTTTAAAAAAAATTAATAGGAAGTTTTGCGATACTAGTAAGAGGAGATATTTTTTCAAATTGTATTGAAATTATGCTGCACAATTTAATTTTGTACCGTAAATATATCCCATTATATTTTAAATTAAATTTCAATGTTAAATTTTTACATGTATGTTAATATCTTACAGCTAAATTTTCCACGTCAGGTTAATATTAGTTCACTGTAAAAGCTTTTTATATTTTTATTTTTATTTTTATTTTTTTTTATAATTATTATATTTATAGGTATTTTTTGTAATTTCTTTTGTCTTATTTTGTGATAGAATGAATATTATTATTATAAATTACCATTACGTCTTAGAGAAAGTTTGTTTGATAGATATATGTATATATAAATACATATATATGTAAATACACACACACATATATATATATATATATATATGTGTGTGTGTGTGTGTGTGTGTATATATATATGTATGTATACATATATTTGTTATCACTTTATTGTTTTATTTGTTATTATTATCATTATTTATTATTAATATTATCTATTATTAGTATTGTTAACATTTTACATATTTTTTAAGATTGTATTTTAATAAATTATATTTTCTTATTGGGAGTTATTATTTTAACTATATTTTGAATAAATTACTACTAGTGGTTATAATGTAATTCATGTTAGGATGTATGATTTATGATTTATTTTTTCACCATAAATATTCCCTATATTCGGTATATTTTAATTTAAGAGCAAATCCCTTGTCGCGTTTTTAAGAATGAATATGAGTGAATAATACGTCGGTTTCGATCTAGTGTTTTTTTTTAATTATTTTAAAATCCGTTCTATCTTGATTTCTTCCTTTTTCTTTCCTTCTTTTTGTGTATTTCCCCCTTCTGTAAGGTTTATCTAATTTTTCCTGTTTCCATATTTGTATTTTTTAATTTTAGTATTTTTAATTATTTTAACAATATTTTTTAAATTAGCATTAATTTTTAAATAATAGTATAAGTAGTTATTTTTTCAAATTGTATTAAACTTATGATTTACAAATTTTTTTTACCGTAAATATATCCCAGTATATTTGAAATTAAATTTCATAGTTAAATTGTTCCATGTTTTCTAAGAGAACAGTTAGGTGGTTTGAGACGCAGAAATGGAGTCAACATTTATTTCTCGTGATACTGTATTTCCTTTTATTGTATCTCTTTGTCCTTTCTTTTTCTCTTCTTGCTTTTCATTCAGTTTTTTCTGTTTCCCTTTTTTCTTTTTTTCTCTTTTCTTTTTTCTTTTCTTTACGTTAACCAATTGTCTGTCTTTTCTTTATCCTTGCTTTCCTCTTTCTTTGGGGTTCTTTTCGAATGAGCAAGAAATATTCGTAAATAACCGTTATTCTGATATGGACATGTGAGCATCTATATAAAATAAAACAAAATAAAATAACTTTTGGTGTGTGTGTGGGGGAAGTTTTGAGAACCAACTGTTGTACCATTTGTGCCAGACGAGCCGCGGTAATAACATCAGGATGCTGTGAAATATGTATTACCCATTGTAATAATCTAAAATCTTTTATAAATTATATTACTCTGTTAAATTAAATAAATGAATTTAACATTGAATTCTCTTGAGTTCGTTTCTATCAGAATTTATCTGGATTGTATACCAAGTGTCCTATATATATATATATATATATATATATATATATATATATATATATTGAGAAAGAAACAAGACGTACAAGAATTATTTTTATCTCTCTATGTATCTATCTATCTATATAGGCATGTTCATTATCAGTCTACCTCTTATTCTTTCTATCTATCTATCTATCTATCTATCTATCTATCTCGGCATGTTCGTTATCTATCTATCTATCTATCTATCTATCTATCTATCTATTTTGGGCACCTCGGTGTAGTGTATTGGTTAGCAGGCTTGTTTCGCCAGAACCCATTGCAAATGAGTAGTGAGTTCGTTCTTCACTGGGTACCCCATACTTTTGGCCTTGTGCCACATCTAAGCGGCACTTAGTAAATCAACTATTTCTAATTCTATCTATCTATCTATATCTATATATATATCTATATATATATATATATATATATATATATATATATCTTGGCATGTTCATTATCAGTCTACTTCTTATTCTATCTTCTATATGTCTATATATCTCAGCAAGTTCATTATCTATCAATTTATTTTGGGCATCTCAGTGTAGTGTAATGGTTAGCAACCTTGTCTCGCTAGAACCAGTTATAATTGAGTATTGACTTCGATCCTCCCTGGGTGTTCCATAGTTTTGGCCTTGTGCTACTGTTTACTCTCAGTCTACCTCTTATTTAATCTATCTCGGTCTTTTCATTATCTATCACATAATTTTTGCCTCTGTTTTCTTTTCTTTTTTTTTTTTTTTTTTCATGTCCATCGACTTTTAAAACTTACTTTTATTTTCTTTCTTGTCTTTTTCACTTTTAATATCCATTGCTCCGTTTTCTGCACAAATTCTTTGCCTTTCCCGCCTTTTCTTATTTCCCTTCTCATACGTTACGCTTAAGCTTTTCAAGGGATTTATATTCACATTTTCCATCATTCTCTTGGCGCATTAAACTATTTCAACTCTTTTTTTCATTAATTTTCTCTTTCTCGGCATAAAGTTTTTTGGTTGAACGCAAATTTTCATCCTTGCTCTTCTCAAACCGTCCTCCTTACTCTCCCGTTAAATCATAGCTACCTTACTTTCCTCTATTAAAAATGATAAAAATTTCTGAAAAAATGAAAAAGCTTTCAAGCCAAAGCTTCCAACATAAAATTACATCTCTTTTGAATATTCTTTCTACAAGAGGATCTGTTATATTTCTGCTCTCTCTCTCTCTCTCTCTCTCTCTCTATTTTGCTTTGGCTACAGCCTGTTTTAAACATGACATATTTCTGATGGCTCCAAGGCTTAATTGCCCTCTTCAACGCAGGAAATACATTTCACTTTGACTTTTCCGTTTTAACTTCTCTTTGACTCTTTAATTTACAAGCGTTCACATAAAAGTAAGAAAAATCATATCATTTGTGCTTACACATACATATTGAAATTTCTCCCTGTTTCTCTCTCTCTCTCTCTCTCTCTCTCTCTATATATATATATATATATATATATATATATATATGTGTGTGTGTGTGTGTGTGTGTGTGTGTGTGTGTGTGTGTGTGTGTGTGTTGACAGCGATCCTTCTTTTATGCAAGTTTCATTAAAAATGACAAATTGCTGCGATAAAGTTTTTTATGTAATTTTACATGTGATCTTATATTTTTCTTTTCAGTAGATAAATTATATAAAAATTGTCGGAATGTTTTATTTGCTCAAGCGCTTTCTGCTGCACTTTTAGCAATTATCAAGGATGAATTTCATTTTACTGAATATTTCGATTGTTATATGCATATATCTAGATCTATAGTAATGTTTTATTTTCCAAACAAGGTTAGCATATTGTAGACGCGTTCATATTTGATATTATTGAGCCTCGTTTTTTTTTCTTTTTATTAATAATACTTCCATTAATTTAGACCTTTTATTTTTACATTTGGATACTGCTATTATATTTGTTTTATTATACTTGCATATATGTACAAATTAAAAAATGAATATAAAAAGACAAGAGGAAAAACTGTATTTAACCGAGGCGTTTCGTTCTCTGAGGACATTATCAAATCATTGTAGAATTTATTATGCTTCATGTGTTTATGTATGCAGACGCGAAGACATCGGTTTATCAAGGTTTGTAAATTTAAGAACGTTCATGAATGTTTATCGGCTGGTTAAAAGTCCAGTCAAAGCATGAGGAAAGCATTTTGTGACATTATTCAAGACATTATATTCAAGACATTATATTCAAGACATTATTCAAAGTCTGGTGAAAACTAAGCGAGTAATGTTCAATTTTACCTTTTTTAAAATGAATATTGTTTGGATTGGGATTAGATTGGTTTGGTATATGATGGATGTTTCAAAGGCTAAGGTGATGGATATAACAGTTTTCTTTTCATTTTCCAGCATATTTGCTGTTGTGTAGGTTGGTTTGGGAAAGTAGTATTTCTTTCAGGAAAGGTGTGATTGGGGATAAAACTGGATATACGTTGATATTTGAATAATATTCACTGGCGGTTATCTTAAGGATTTTTCTTCCGAGCAAATTATTTTCTCTTTTGGTGATTGTGGAATGTTTTAGACAAAAACTGCAGTTGAATTTGTTTCTGCGGATGCATTTGTTAAATTGTTATTTATGCATTCATATCTGAACTTCTTTATAAATGGAACTTTGTCTGTGAGTGCGTGGATGTGTGTGTGTGTGTGTGTGTGTGTGTGTGTGTGTGTGTGTGTGTTACCTATAGACTCCGAAACGGCTGAACCAATTTTCTTGAAAATTTACACAGTAGTACTATAAGCGACTGCGAGTGTTCTTAGCTAGGATTTGTGTCGAGATACCCCGATAAATATCGAAAATCGATAATTGAAAAAATTGGGTTATAGAAGGAATGGTCCGATTTTAATCAAATTTGGTACAAAGACATAAGAAACGATATTCAGAACTTTCAAGGTTGCAGTTCTTACAGTAGTGCAGAAAATCGATAATATATATATAAGGCAAGATGTTTGTGTGTGTGTCTGTTTATCTGTCTGTATGTCCTTTATACAAAATCCACAATTTTTATCCGATTCTCACCAAACTTCACACAAATATTCTTTAGGCTGAATCTGAGCTCCAGGACCATGGATTAGTTTTAAAGTTTTCTTTACACCCGAGCAATGCCGGGCTATATTGCTAGTATATATATATATATATATATATATATATATATATATATATATATATATATATGCGTATATCTCTAATTTATTGTGAGGAATAGTTTTTGGCAATTTATTTTATATATGCATGCTTCTAGATTATTATTTACAGGAATGAAAAAAGGGACAAGAGAAAGATCTGTACTTAGTTGTCGCATTTAAAAACGTACATGACTCTTCATCAGTCAATCAGGTGCCATTACTTACTTCGATAGACTGCTTACCAGCCAATGCTATACAACTCAATCTGCCCTGGAGCTGGAGGAAAAAAGGGATTAAAAGCTTGATCAGTCAGTCAGTTAGGTGCCATACTTGATACACACTTATGCGATCATCTCTACAAAAAGACATGGCTGACTTGGCAGAAGATTTTCCTACATTACGTTGCCATTACTTTCTACGATAGACTGGTTACCTACCAAGTCTATAGAATCTGGTCTGTTATTCACTTTTATTAGGATTAGCCGGTTAAGTGCCACATGTGATACATGCTTAGGCGATCATGTCTCGAAAGAGACATGACTGACTGATCAGTTGGTTTTCCAGTAGTAGGTTGCCTTTATTTTCTGCGGTAGACTGGTTGCCAACCAAGGCCAGAGAACGTATTCTTTCTTGCTATTTAATCCATAGCTAAAGAGAAGGGTATTTAGGCCAACATGAATGCAACGGATTCAACTGGAATTCGAACCAAGCTCTCGAATTTTTCTTTCGGATCCGATATCCACTGCATCACAACGCACATCCGTCATCACCGCGTTCTTAACTTTCCAAACCCCTGATAAACCAATAATATCTGTGTATATATTCACGCGCAGTGTAATAAATCCTACATTGCCTTGATAAAGTTCTACGGGAGGACGAAACACGTTGGTTTATTACAGATTTTTCTCTTTCTCTTTTTATTAATTTTGCCTCTTCCATGGATAAACTCCATTTGAGAATATATATATATATATATATATATATATATATATGTATGTCTGTGAGTGAAAGAGTGTGTGTGTGTGTGTGTGTGTGTGTCCATTCTAACGAACTCTACTCCATTGAAACCTTTGTTCCGATTTCAACCAAAATTAGGTAACTTGTTGAACCTTTTTAAATCGATTTACAGGTTACAGCAGAAAGACGCTTTATTCGAATTCAACCAAAATCGTTTAACTTGTAGATCAAGGACCGAACCTTTGATGTACTCAAAAGATTTTCGAATTAATGTACAGGGTTCATCAAAAATCAACGACAAACATAATTTTGTGTGGTCTTTCGCATTTTTAGCTATTTCTCCAAGACGCTTCACTCAAACTCAACCAAAATCGAGTCATTGGTAGATCAAGGTCTGCTTCCTTGAGATGTGAACAAAAATTTCAGTTAACACACAGAGTGAGGTAAAGATTAATGGATAATGTCACTTTTGCAATCGTTTATTTCTCCGAAACGCTTATTTGTATTCCCACAAAAACCAGATCTTTTTTTAACTTCTACCTTATCATATGCCATAATATCTTCACGTTTTCTACAAGGTGTCAACCCCTTCAAATTTGCAAGGACAATGCACCTACTTCTTCTGCGTCACAATGTCATCGTATCATATTACAGGCTCTCATAACGCCCGCCTCCGTTCTTTCAATTGTACAGGCATCATTCCTGTTTATTGGAAAAATTGACCAAGCATGAATCCCGTTTTACAAAGACAAGAAAAAATCAATACTTGCTTCGCATTAACTTCCACGTCACGATAAACATATACTGGAGCTTTTTGAATGAGCACTTGACCTTACCATTTCAACATAACCACTAAAAAAATCTCAAGCAACGCCAGGCTATACAGCTAATATATATATAAAAATATATATGAATGTGTGCGTGTGTATGTATGTACCTTGTCTCTCCAGTAGTTTTCCACACATGAAGAAATAACAACTTGAAGCACGTGTATTTATTATAATATATACACATGCAGGTGGATATGAATGCAAGCTCCATCGAACAATCACACAATGAATCAAATAAACTAAACTTCGATTACCATAATACTTTCACGATATTAATTCTTTTAACGGTCTACACCTTATATTGATATGGAGCAATTAATGGCTAAAAATCTGCTTACTTAAAATACTTAAAAACTATTTAAAAAAACAGCAATTTTGGCAATAAGCACCATTACTATTCATCACTACACACCCACACACATATATGTATATATATATATTTTTAGTCATCCGCAGACAGATCTGTTTCGCCGTATCACAGCTCATCAGTACGGTTAGACTCCGATTGCTTTTTTAACCCAGGATTGAAACCTGACCGAAATGGCGTCAGTCGGTGACTCTACCCCCGGGCTATGGGCGCTCGGTGGAAGTAGGCAGACTTTTTAGCGCATATCATTATACGCACCCTATAGCTAGAGCGCTCTAATGCATTTCATTGAATGAGCGATGCGTATATCTATCTATCTATCTATATATATATATATATATATATATATATATATACCATTATTATTCATCTCTCTATATATATACGCGTGATTATGAGTGGCGTATATATATGCTTATGTATGAATATGTGTGTGTGTTCGCCGAACTGATGTAATGATATATTTTTTCTTAAATTTTCTCTTTTAAGGGAGCGACCTTTATTTTTATTCGTATTTTTCTTCTTTTTTTTTAAGGTCTTTGTGAACTTCATTCGTGTGAAATCCTTTGTGCAATAAAGACGGAAGCTGATGATGGTTCATTTGAAATAGGCCAAACTTCAGATTTACCATGAAATAACATGCCTGCCTTAATCTTTTTTATATTTGCTCTATATGTATTTATATACATATATATTTAGAGCTCTCTAAGAGAGTTATCCTACCACTGTATGTACAGGATACTCCTTTGGATTCTTCTTATCTACACCGCATGCTGATATATATATATATATATATATATATAAGTAGTAAGAAGTAATGGAATCAGGTATATCTATTGATGAGGTACGTGATATAACACTGAAACATGACAGCTCTTGTGTAGCAATATAATAGATGTTTTTATGATAAACTCCACTAATAAGAATGTTACTATATATATATATATATATATATATATATATATATATATATATATATATATATAAATGCAGGTTTGTCAATAAACGTTTACACTTTATATGTAATTTCTGAAAAATGAAAGTAAGTCTCCTCTTCACACCATAATAATTTCATAAACACACACACACACATACACACACACACATACACACACACACACATACATATATATATATATATATATATATATATATATGTGTGTGTGTGTGTGTGTGTGTGTGTGTGTGTGTGTATGTATTAATGTGTGTTTGCGTGTGTAGAGGTGGGGAGAGAGTGAGCAAGAGATGACAGCCAAGTAGCACTTTCACATATGCTTATACAGTATAATTCAAACTAGCAGGTGCAGTGTCAATTCCCAAATATTTTGATGTTAATGTTGATAGTATCAGTAAAATATTCTTAATCGGCGTCAATTGATTTCTTACATCAGCCGGCATAGCACATTGCAAATACTGTCGTCTTCGTTACAAATATTTCAGACGCTCTGCTTATGGTCAACTTATTCAGCTTTAATATTCACCTGACGTTTCGGGAGTCTTAGATATTCTTGTTTTTTGTTTGTTTGTTTGTTTGTTTGTTTGTTTGTTTGTTTGTTTGTTTGTTTGTTTGTTTTTTTTTGGGGGGGGGTTCTGTTTTTTCGTTTTATTTTCAAAGGCTTACTGAGCACCTTATACGACCTAACGATCTGAATAGTTCGTTTATTATTTACAAATCTATCTATTTTCACTATCACTTCAAAGTGACACTTCCTTTTCCCATATATATCGAGCTCGTATTTTCTTGGTAAAACCCTGCGAGTTTTCATAAATATTTTAGTGAAAATATTTCCCAAATTATAATTTGTAATTTGTATATTCTGGAAACATGAGAGTTTCAGAAATTCACAGTTTGAATGGTTAGATTTAACCGTAAGTTCTATTCTAACAGTTTCTTTTCTCGTTCGTCTCACTTGCAATGCAATGTCAATCGTTAATTCCTGTCTTCGTATTTATTGTTCTTTTATTGTTTTCACTCCTTAATAGTATATTTTCTGATATTCTATATTACTCAGTAAACCCTTGCGTCTGAGTGGATTTATTGCCTTGATTGGGCTGAAATAATTTAAAAATATAGTTTCTGCTATGATTTATTCATAGTGGCCACAACCTTAACATCATAAGTTATCTATATCATGGTGTATTGATGGCTGACATACAAAGAATCGTGCAGAAATTTCTGAACACGTAGATAAAGGATAGCGAAAAGAAATGACTATGAGAGCTTTTTTTATAGTCATATCGCCCCAAGCAAGGCATTTTACTGTCACTGGTGCACGAGGGGTTACATAGAAGGAAAGTTAAGAGAAAGAATGACAGGTTATAGGGGGTGTCAGGAAGTGGGTAAGAGAAGGATGAGAATACTGATGAGAGTAGAGTGGACGGAGAAAGGAGCATGAGAGAGAGGATGCAAGTTAGTGAGATTGGAGATGGCTATTGACTGTACATTTAAATTCTTGGAGATTGTAGCTGTCGAGGAAGTAAGTAAACAGAAGGGAATTCCACAGGTGGGAAGTGCGAGAAAAGAAGCTGGTGGAGTAGAATTTGCGTTTACATTTTATTGGTTTTACAGTAAAATAGTGGGACCTAGTTGCCAATCTTGTGGCTCGAGTAAATTCGTATATAGGGAACACCAGAGAGCAAAGTTCATCTGAGGAGAAGCCGTGAAAGTATTTGTAGAAGAGACACAGTGGAGCTACATTGCGCCAGTGAGAAATTGACTATAATTGACCTGCCAATTTGGGATCGATCACATTACAGATTCTCCGCTGGATTTTGTTAAGGACCCCTAGGTGGATAACAGGAGAGCCCAAACAGATATGGCAGCAGTATTCCATGTACAGGTGGATGGTAGATTTATATATATACAAGAGAGTTTCAGACGGGAAAAACTTCTTGGACCTACACAGATAATCGACCTTCTTAGCAGCGGATTTAGCTTTTTTTTTAATCATTTCACTCCAAGCAAGGCATTCCACTACCACTATTGCGCAGAGGGTTACATAGGGGAAGGTGCTGAGAAAGAGTGGTTAGATATAGGAAATGTCAGAAGGATGGTCATAGACGGGTAGGGATGTAGATGGGAAGAGTGTTTGAGAGAATAGATGCAAGTTAGTGTGTTAGAAGGTGTCTATTGACCGTACATTTAAACTCCAGGAGATTGTAGCTGTCGGGGAAGCAAGTATGTGGAAGGGAATTCCACAGGCAGGAAGTGCGAAAAAAATCTGTTGGAGTAGAAATTGCAGTTACATTTTATAGGTTTAACTGTAAAAGGGTGGGACCTAGTTGCTAATCTATTATCTCGTGCAAATTCGTACCTAGGGGGCACCAGTGATCTAAGTTCATCGGAACAGAAGCCGTGAAAGTATTTATAGAAGAGGCACAGGGAAGTTACGTCACGCCGGTGAGAGAGTGACTGCAGGCGTTCTACCAAGTCGGTATCGATCACATTACAGATACTCCGTTGTATTTTGTCAATAACCCCGAGGAGAATAGAGGGGCATCCGACCAGATGTGGCAGCAGTATTCAATACACGGACGGATGGTAGATTTAATATATGTGCAGGATAGATTCAGACGGGAAAAACTTCCGGGTCCTGCACAGAGAATCGACTTTCAGCGGATTTAGCAATGTGTTCGATATAGTCTTTCCACTTGAGGTCCACTGAGAGTGTAAGGCCAAGGAGGCGTAGTGTTTTACTCTCTGGGGGGCGAGCCTGTTCCATACTAATGGGAGGTAGGTGCGATTGTCTATGATGGTTAATTGATAGTAGCTTCGTTTTGGAAGCATTAAAGTTTACGAGCCATATCTTACCCCAGTCCACTATGGATTGGAGGTCTTTTTCAAGCTCGGCAGCGAGGTTCGCTTTGTAGCCCACACTAGACTTTTGATCGATGTGGTGTCATCGGTGTACATGCCTACTTGGGATCTTATGGCATCGGGGAGATCATTAATGTAGATCAGAAAGAGCGTAGGACCTAGGATTATAGCCTTGAGTGACACCCACGTTCTTATGGGAGTTCTGGGAGGTATGTCTGTTTAATACCACCTTCAATGTGCGGTTAGAGAGGAAAGACTAGATTAGGTCAAACAAATGTCCAGTTATAGCATAGCTCCGCAGTTTGCGTAGAAGGCCAGCGTGCCAGACTCTGTCGAACGCTTTAGAGATACCCAAGGCAACGGTTCGGGCTTCGCCATTCTTGTCGAGAGCCTGGTATATATATTCGGTTGAGGTCTGTTGTGAGAGTTAACCAGAGAAGGCGCAGTGTATGGTCGTCAGAAATAGAGACAGTTCAAGGTCCGAGTTACGTCTGAATGAAGCAAGTACATAAATTAACGACCAGGGCAAAAATTAGGAAACGATGGAATATATGGCACAGAGATCTAAATAACATATTTTTGAAAGAAAAAAATATATTCTCAACAAAACATTTTTCAATACAAACCTAGAAGACATTTTCAATTTTCTAGAATAAAAAAGAACTTTTAAAAAAAATTGTTCATTAAAATCTGACTAAATCAACCTTCTCACTATAACGGAACATTAAAAAATACCTTAAAACCGCTCTGTTTTGGTATTAAATAACCCACAGAGGTTGATATACCGTTAAACAAAACTCAAACTCAAACTAACAAATATTGTCTCATCGTGCCTCCATGCTGAAAAGTGGAAAGATTATATCAAATCAATTGTAACGTTTGCTGCCAAAAACGTTATTCAGACCAAAATATATCCATATTCTTTAAGACTGTCATTCGTCCCTGCATTGAATATGGCTGATACAACTGGTCTGGTGTTTCAGGTATGCATTTACACATTTAAAGAATATACTTCGATGTTAGTGGTTCTGAACTGGCATCTCTGCTCCAGTCAGTGCTAAAGTGATGTTAAGTTATCATCACTTTACAATTGAAACGGGTAGATATAACAGTAAGTTCTGTTTTAGCATTTTGTTCTCTCGAACTTCTCGCTTGTGGACTTTTCTCCCGACTTCTTGTTTCCCAGTCATTTTTGATCTTCAAAAATGTAAATGCAGTGTTAGATCGGTTTTCTGAGAAACAAGTAGTAACCAACCATTGTTAGTGGCTCTGCCCTAGCATCTCGGTTTTAGTCACTTTCCGAGCACTGTGACCAAGCTCCCCTGTGCATTTTCTATAAATATTTTCATGGTCATTGTTCTGATGTCATTTTCTTTTTGGTGCCTAGATTTTGTGAAATTAGGCGCAGTACTAGATTGGCTGCAAGGTCTCATCATTTTACAATTGAAGTGGTCATACGTAACCATAAATTCTATCCTAACAGTTTCTTCTCTCACAGTTTTCGATTGTAGAACCCTCTTACAGGTTCTTACTTTCCAGCCAACTTTGATCTGCAAAACTTTAAATGCAATGACAATCGTTTTCTTCTGTCTTCCTAATTCCTGTTATTGTTGTCTGTTCCTAATTATGTTTTCTTATTCTCATATTATTATAAATCAGTTGTGGAGTTGGTGACACCACTGCAGCACTCTCAATTGTGGAATGGCTTATGGCCTGAAATGGTCATATTTAAGTAAAGATTAGTAGCATTCGAGGCGTGATATTCAGGTGACATTCGAGTAATATTCGGACCGATTACTTCAGTGACTGTTGAGATCTAAGCCCCTCTTCTCTACGTTGTAAGTTCTGCCATTTCTGTTATTGTAACTATTGTACTGTTTTGTGTATATCCGTTTAGAACCGGATAATATACTGAATAGTACTGCAGCGCACTTTCTCTGTGTATCATATCCAATACGGCGAAGCAACAAAGTCCTATGATGAGATTTTCTTTCTTACGCTTGTGTAAATCTATTCTGGCTTCTTTTATCTTCAAAAATTTAAATGCAATATCAATCGTTATCTTCTGTCTTCTGTCTTCTGTCTTCTTGTTCTTTTATTGTCTTCTCTCAACTAAATCTCATCGTAACCGTAAGTTCTATGCTAACAGCTTTTCTCGCAATTATCGCTTGTGGAACTCTCTTCCGGTTTCTTGCTTTACACTCAAGTGTGATCTTTAAAATTTTTAATACGATGTCTATCTTAATTCCTGTTCTTTTAATGTTGTTTCTTATTAATAGTAGATTATTTTTTATTTTGCTGATATTATTTTATATTCAGTAACCAACATGCGTGTTAGTGGCTTTATTGCCTTCATATGGTTGAAAATTATTAATGAGAAAGCAGAATTCAAAAACTGATTCCCGTTGACACTTTAGGCTATCAAAATAGTACATTTTGTTAGGCTTGAATTTATCGTTGCAGATATTGTACGTGAAATAACGTTAACCAATCTAGGGAATTTTTCTTGGAAAAAATCTGATGTCTTTAATTCTGCGTAAGTTATATAGAACGTTTCTTGTTAGAAAATGGATTCTTTTTCTCGCTCCCATTGCTCTCTTGACACAGCAGAATTTGTAGCATGTAATGGGGCACAGTTGCAGGTTAGCTTTCAGGGAAAGTAAAATGTTGTTTCGTTTTCATCTAAGAAAGATAAATTTATATGATTTATGTTTGCTGATCATTCAGTAATATTAAATTAATTAATTAGACTTACTCATAATGCACCAATTCCCAATACATATAAATAGTCGAACCCAAATAATACACAAATGGTCAGTTCTGATGATTGCATTTAAGCCAGACTATCCCCATTGAGTGTTGACCACAATGTTCATTATATATATATTTCATTTGTCGTTTACAAATCTATCTCCACAGAAAATCTCAGTTTCCATTTATATATATATATATATATATATATATATATATATATATATATATATGTGTGTGTGTGTGTGTGTGTGTGTGTGTGTGTGTGTGTGTGTGTGTGTGTGTGTGCACTCTGATTGAGCATTCTGGAAGAATGGTAACCTTTGAAAAACAGTAGCTACTCTGGCATGTACGCATCGCTCATTCAGTAAAATGAATTAGAGCACTCTGGCTATTGGGCGTGTATAATGATAATATATACGCAAAAAACCTGCCTTCTTCTACCGAACGCAGATAGCCCAGAGGTAGAATCGCCGACTGATGCCAATTCGGTAGGGTTTCAATCCTGGGTTAAAAAGCAATCGGAGTCTAACCGTCCTGATGAGCTGTGATACAGCGAAACAGATCTGTCTGCGGATGACTATATATATATATATATATATATATATATATATATATATATATAGGAAAAACTAAGGCAGACACGTTATTATAAAGATCTACAATATATTAGTATTGAACACATCTTAATGCAACTATATACTGGTCTAATTTAATTATGACCAAAAACTAAATATTCAATAGATCATATATATATATATTGATGCATGTTTCATTAATAAATACAGACAAGTTTTGTCTATTTATTTTATGGAAATTTCTTTCCTTTTTTCTGATAAGCTTTAAGAAAGAAAATCGCAATATTGATACTTAATGTTTTTTATAATCCAGTCGAAGTTTTCGGCTTACTCATGCCATTTTCAAAGATGTCAATTACATTATAGTATAACAATTCACGGACAAAAATTGTTTTTGTTTACATGGAAATTTTCCAAGCAGCTGCAAACTCCTGCAAACGCACCACAGCTCATGACGTCACACATGACCACGCAAGAATGAAAACAAGAAATAGTATATATATATATATATATATATATATATATATATAATGGGCGTGTATAATGATAATATACACGCCAAAAAGTTTGCCTCCTTCTACCGAGCGCCCGTAGCTCAGAGGTAGAATCGCCGACTGACGCCCATTCAGGCGGGTTTCAATCCTGATTAAAAAGGCTATCTTAACCGTACTGATGAGCTGTGATACAGCGAAACAGGTCTGTCTGCGGATGACTATTTACGCTCTCACACCCTGATTGAGCACTCTGGAAGAATGGTAGACTTTGAAAAACAGTAGCTACTCTGGCAACTACGTATCGTTCATTCAGCAATGAATTAGAACACTCTCAGCTATTGGGCGTGTATAATGATAATATACAAGCTAGAAAATTTGCCTCCTTCTGCCGTGCGCACGTAGCTCAGAAGTAGAATCGCCGACTGACGCCAATTCGGTCGGGTTTCAATCCTGGGTAAAAAGCAATCGGCTGTCTAACCGTTCTGATGTGCTGTAATACAGCAAAACAGATCTATCTGCGGATGACTATATATATATATATATATATAATAAAATCAGTTGGCTAAGTGTTTAATATAATAATTGTCACTTCGCTAACTAATTTTAACATAACAGGGATCTTTTATGAACGCACAATTTTCAGAATTAGTTCTTAGGACATTTTTATCCATGATTGTAAGATCCTAATAATTATTTGTTGGTATGGTTACACTTGGTCATAACTTCTGTTCTTTCATATAGTGATTCATTTTTGTTTGGGAATAACATAATATCTAACTTTTCTTTTTTGGCACAATCTCCATATTTTACTTCCGTTGTAAGGCTTGACAGTTATTATCATACTCCACGTTATGATCAACCAAAGGCATTTTTAATACTAGATGGAATAACCATAGGTCTACATTTAAACTAGAAAACTTAAATTTGTACAAAATTTGCTAGTAACCAGTTGTATATATATATATATATATATATATATATATATATATATATATATATATCCTGCCTCGTTCACTGGTTTAGACTTTTTATGACTTAATGAAGTTACTCAATAGTAAGAAAATCAAGATATATGTTGCCGTTATTTCAGACAACATATGGATATAAATATTTTGCCATCAATTTTGACGGCGTGGGCCCACAATATTTTGCATAATTGTAACACTATGAGCATTTTTGTGTTGGTGTGTAGAAACATCCCAGGGGGAGTTCCCATTTACGAAAATAAGAAGTGACTAACACTTGTCCTTTGTTTAATAATAATACATAATATTAATATTACATTTGCGTATTCGCACCTACTGTTTGGTGACTATCTTTTGAGATTAAGTGACAGCATGTCATTTCACGACTTTAGATGCTTCCTTATTCGAATAAACATAGTGGGATTAATTCTCCTACCTAAACTGAAGAAAGGACAATCATTTTTATATTATCTTGCACCTGTTTTTCATTGTAGCTTACTTGACAATCTAATCGACCATCACCATCTTCAATGCCTACTCCGCCTCTTTCATCATTTTTTGTCTCTCATCAGTTTATCTGTCTCTGTATTCAATTCTTCCAATTTAATCATGCAGTCGATATTCTCCTCCACGGCACCATTTCTTATTAACAGATATATATTGTTTCCATTCCCTCCCACCCGCGGCCGCTATCGTGTCCATCTTCAATGACTTCACTTTCTTCTCAGTTTTACCACGATTTCAGAATCTCCATAAAACAGAATAAATTAAATTCTTTTTTTTTTTTTGTTCTATGTTTTAAATTTCATTCATTGATTCATACTTTTGTTCGCTTTTTCTTATTTCTTTCTCGTTTTTTTTTTTGGGTGGGGAGGATCTTATATTTATTTTGTTTATTTTTTACACTTCCTGGCATATACCCTCAAAATAAGAATCTTTCAGAGCATCTAGCCAATTTTTCAATATATATATATATATATATATATATATATATATATATAAAGAGCATTATTATTCTTTAAGTGACATATCTGGTTTTCATATGGATATTTTATTTAGAGGATGACTGAAAAAACTATACGTGGGATCATAAGAAAATCTGTCTGTTAAAAATGTTTAAGTTTGTTTTTCTTTATTATTATTATTCATTTTTTGGCAGGTGAAAATTTATTAAACAAGGTTCTGTCAAGAAAATTAAAAAGAAGAAAGAAGGAAATTGTTTACGAAAAGAAAGAAAGAAAGAAAGAAAGAGATTACCTGAGGGATTAAAGAAGATTCAATGAATGAAAGAATGAAAGAATGAAAGAAGAGCTTAGGTAAAGAAAGAAAGAAAGAAAGAAAGAAAGAAAGAAAGAAAGAAAGAAAGAAAGAAGAGCTTATTTGAGGAATTAAACAAAAAGTCAGTGAATGAACGAATGAATGAATGAATGAATGAATGAAGATCTTAGGTGACGAATTATAAATGAAAGAAATAAAGAAATGATGGAAATCTTAGCTGAGGAATTAAAAAAGACTCAATGTATGAATGAAAGAAAGAAAGAAAGAAAGAAAGACGAGCTTAAGTGTGGAATTAAAGAAAAAGTCAGTGAATGAATGAATGAATGAATGAAAGAAGAACTTAGGTGGCGAATTAAGAAAGAAAGAAAGAAAGAAAGAAAGAAAGAAACATACAAAGAAACAAACAAACAAACACACAAACAAAGAAAAGCTTAGATAAGATAAGAAATCAAAAAAGACGATGAATGAATGAATGAATGAATGAATGAAGATCTAAGTTGGGCAAAGAAAGAAAGAAAGAAAGAAAGAAAGAAAGAAAGAAAGAAAGAAGAGCTTAGATAAGAAATTAAAAAGAGACGATGAATGAATGAATGAATGAAGATCTAAGGTGGGCAAAGAAAGAAAGAAAGAAAGAAAGAAAGAAATAAAAAGACTGATTAAAAGAACATAAAAAAGAATAGTCATTGAAGAAATTATTCGAAAAGATATTGAAACAAAAAAGCACAAAGCCTTCTTCGAAAAGATAAGAAACAATGTTAGAAAAAAACAGAATAAAGAAGAAACAATAGTAAAACAAAAGACAACTAAAAAGAAAAAGACGAACACAGACGCCATTTTCCCATCCCGGCCGGTTAAGCAGTGAATTTCTGATAAATGAAATATTTCTAATTTGTAATTTTCTGTCGAAAGGAATTTCTGCAGGGGACCATTGGCGGAACTTAACGTCATTACAGCAGGCTTGCAGAATTTTGGCGTCGACTGACGCCGGGCCTCGCAACTTGTGTTGATCCAGTTGCAATTCATTTCGTAGATAAGCTGAGCCGACCACAGGCGCGAGGCTAGTCTGCGGATAGCACCTGTTCTCGTTCACCTTAATATTTCATAGTGTGAAACAGCAAGGGGGAAAAATGTCGGCGCAAAAGGGATCCGCGCGCTTTGCTGTAGCCTGGGGTGAATTTTCACAAAGCGCCAATTGTTCCATCAACTCCTTTCTACACCGAATTACCTTCTTCAGTCATTTTCTTTTATCCGTTTGGAATTCTTCGTCTAATTCACGTCTCTCTCTCTCTCTATTTTCCTCTCTATTTCTCTCTGTTTTTCTCTAGTCCTTCCTTAATTCTCTTCTGAAGCACGTGCTTTTTTCTGTGTTATTTTCTTTCTTTTGTAAAATTTCCACCTAAGCTCATCTTTCCTTCTTTTTTCTTTTTCTTCTTTCTTTCTTTCTTTCTTTCTTTTTTCTTTCTTTCTTAATTTCCTTCAATGTAATTGTTTTTGTACTTCCTTTCTTTACAAGTTTATATTCTTTCTTGCTTGCTTTCTTTCTTTCTTTCCATGTATTTATTTTGTACTTCCTTTCTTTACAAGTTTTTATTTTTTTCTATACTTCTTTTATGTTTCTTTCTTTTTGTTTGTTTCTTTCTTTCTTCTTTCTTTCTTCTTTCTGTCTTCTTTCTTTCTTTCTTTTTCCTTTCTTTCTTAATTTCTTTCAATGTATTTGTTTTTGTACTTCCTTTCTTTACAAGTTCATATACTTTCTTTCTTTCTTCTTTCTTTTTTCTTTCTTCTTTCTTTTTCTTTCTTTCTACTTTCTTTTTTTTTCAATATATTTGTTTTTGGACTTCCTTTCTTTACACATTTATATTCTTTCTTTCTTTCTTCCTTTCTTTCATTCTTTCTTTCTTTCTCTCTCTGCGCTTGTTTTTGTGCTTCTTTTCTGTAATGTTTGTATTAGTTATCTCATCCTTTATTTCTTTATCTTTCTTTCTTTCTTAACATTGTCTTCTTCCCATTTTTCTTTCTTTATTAATTTTTTTTCATTGTTTTACGTTTAAATCTTTCCTTCATCCTCTATTTTTTTCTTTATTTATTCCCCACCTCGGAACGTATCTCTCATTTTCTATCTCTCTTTCACTATTTCTTTCTTTAATTTTCCATTACTTCTTTCTTTCTTTCTTTTTTCTTTCTTTCTTTCTTTCTTTCTTTTTTAACATAGCCTTGTCTCCTTTCCTTCTTTCTTTCTCTCTTAATTTTTCTATCTTTTCTTACTTTAATTTTTTTCTTTTTTCCACCCTTTCGTTCTTTCTTTTTTATTTTTTTTGTCTTTTCTGACAGTGTTTTTCGTTTTATTTCGTTTATCTTCTTTCTTTACCTATCTGTATTGTTATATTTCTTCTTCTTCGCTTGCTTTGACAATTTTTGTTCGTCTTTTCATTTTTTTAATATTGTTTCTCTTCTTTCGTTTTCTTTGTTTCTCTCTCTCTCTCTTCTTCTTCTTCTTCTTCTTCTTCTTCTTCCTTTCTTTTTACTTCTTTCTCTGGCTGTTTTTGTATTTCATTTTTCCTATTTTTCTTTATTTTTTTTTTTTTACTGTTTGTTACACACTTTCTTTTTTCTTTCTTTTTTGGTTTTTTTTTATTCTTTTTCTATTTCTTGTAATTGTTTTGTATTAGTTCTGCCCTTTCTTTATTTATTTCTTCTTCTTCTTCTTCTTCTTCTTCTTCGCTTACTTTGACAATTTTTGTTCGTCTTTTCATTTTTTAATATTGTTTCTCTTCTTTCGTTTTCTTTGTTTCTCTCTCTCTATCTCTCTCTATCTCTCTCTCTTCTTCTTCTTCTTCTTCTTCTTCCTTTCTTTTTACTTCTTTCTCTGGCTGTTTTTGTATTTCATTTTTCCTATTTTTCTTTTTTTTTTTTTTTACTGTTTGTTACACACTTCCTTTTTTCTTTCTTTTTTGGTTGTTTTTTATTCTTTTTCTATTTCTTGTAATTGTTTTGTATTAGTTCTGCCCTTTCTTTATTTATTTCTTCTTCTTCTTCTTCTTCTTCTTCTTCTTCTTCTTTGTCTTCTTCTTGTCTTGTAATACCTGCTTCTAATTTCTCTCGCTTTTATTTTCTTTTTCTTATTTCTTCTGTTTGCAGCTCTTCTTGTCCTTTTCTTGCCTAATCGTCATCATCATTTTCTTCTTCTTCTTTTCCTTCTTCTTCATTTACTATATTTCGCTTTCTTCCCTCTTTTTTTTTTCAAAATTATATTTCGTTACATATTTTCCTTGTAAACTCTTTCTTCCTTTCATTTGCATGCAATTCTTTTATCTCTATATTATCTTCTTCTTTTCTTTATTCTCCTTTTTTGTATATAATTCTTACTCTATTTCTTCTTGATCGTTCTTTATATCACCTTTTCTTCAAATTATTAAAATTCTGGTTCTTTCTTTCTTCTTCTTTTTTGTTCTTCTGTAATTTTTCATTCACTTTATTCTTCATTTCTCTCTTCTGTTGTTTTTTCTTCTTTTCATCTTTCTTATATTTTCTTTCCCTCTTCTTTCTCTTCTTAATTTTACGTCCTCTTTTTACTACATCTATCTATATTTTTTGTTGTATTTCTTCTTGCTGTTCATCTCATTTTTCTTCTCCTTCTCGAAATTCTTCTTCACCTGTTTTTTTTTCTTTTATTATATGTTCTTTAACTTTTTATTTCGAAATTTTTCTGTCTTTTGATTTTTTGTTTTTTGTTTTTTTGTTTTTTGTTTTTTTGTTTTTTAGCCTTTCATTTTTCTCTCCTTCTTATTCCAAATTTCTTTCATTATTTTATTTCTTTTAAAAAAGTTTTTTAACTTTTACTTTCCTTTGTTTCCTTTTCCAGCCTTTGTCTTTTTTTCTTATTTTACCTCATTTTTTTTTATCTTTCTTTCCTTCACGCTTTCTTTCTTTCAAGTTTTTCTGTTTTTCTTTATTTCTCTTTTCTTATTTTTTATTTCTGTTTTTTCTTTCTTTCTCTTGTTTATTTTATTTTTTACATATATTTTTCTTTTTGTTTTCGCTTCTTTTTTGAAAGTTATTTCGTTTATTTATTCAATATTTTTCTTTCTTTCTTCCATTTTTTCTTTCCTGCACAACTCTGACTCATTTCTTTCTTCAATGGACATTTATTCTGTGCTATTTTTCTTCTCTCTCTCATTCTAAATTTATTTCATTTTTATATTTTCTTCTTCTTTTGCTTTTATTTATATTCTTCCTGGATTATTCGTTATATTTATTGTACACTTCATTTCACTTTCCTCCTTAGTGTTTGTCAAAAATATTTGTCAACTTTCATCGTTTATTTTCATTCAATCACTCTTTCTTTTTTCGCATTCCTATACTTACTTCTCTATTATTGTCCCTTTCTTATATTTCCTTCTCAGTTTTATTTTCTTATTCCTATATTTCCTTCTCTCTTTCTTTTTTCTATTTCTTTATTTTCTTCTCTCTTTCTTTTTCCCATTTCTATATTTCCATTTCTCTTTCATTTTTCTATTACTATATTTCCTTCTCTCTTTCCTTTTCTCATTCATATATTTCTTTCTCTCTTTCATGTTCCAATTCCTGTATTTCCTTCCCTCGATCATTTTCCCATTTTTATATTTCCTTCTGTCGTTCATTTTCCAGTTCCTATATTTCCTTCTCTCTTTCATTCTTCCATTTCTATACTTCCTTCTCTCTTACTTTTTCTCATTCCTGTATTTTTCTCTCTTTTATTTTCCAATTCCTATATTTCCTTCTCTCTTTCTTTTTCCCATTCCTATACTTCCATTTTTCTTTCATTTTTCTATTTCTATATTTCCTTCTCTCTTTCTTTTTCCTATTTCTATATTTCTTTCTCTCTTTCATTTTTCATTTCTTATACTTCCTTCTCACTTTCTCTTTTTCATTCCTATATTTCCTCTTCTTTTTCATGTTCCAATTACTCTATTCCCTTTTCTCTTTCATTATCCCATTCCTATATTTCATGCTCTCTTTCATTTTCCGTTTTCTATATTTCCTTTAGTCTTTCTTTTTCCCATTCTATTAATTTATTTGTAGATCTATATTTCATTATTTCTTTATTAAACGCATATATTATTTTTATTTATTTCTAGATCTATATTTCATTATTTCTTTGTTAAACGCCTATATTATTTTTATTATTATTAATGTTATATTATTATTTTTATTTATTTATTTATAGATCTATATTTCATTATTTCTTGATTAAACGCCTATATTATTTTTATTTATTTATTTATAGATCTATATTTCATTATTTCTTTATTAAATGCCTATATTATTTTTATTATTATTAATGTTATATTATTATTTCTATTTATTTATAGATCTATATTTCATTATTTCTTTATTAAACGCCTATATTATTTTTATTATTATTAATGTTATATTATTATTTTTATTTGTTTATTTATAGATCTATATTTCATTATTTCTTTATTAAATGCCTATGTTATTTTTATTATTATTAATGTTATATTATTATTTTTATTTATTTATAGATCTATATTTCATTATTTCTTGATTAAACGCCTATATTATTTTTATTATTATTAATGTTATATTATTATTTTTATTTGTTTATTTATAGATCTATATTTCATTATTTCTTTATTAAATGCCTATGTTATTTTTATTATTATTAATGTTATATTATTATTTTCATTTATTTATGTATAGATCTATATTTCATTATTTCTTTATTAAACGCCTATATTATTTTTATTATTATTAATGTTATATTATTATTTTCATTTATTTATGTATAGATCTATATTTCATTATTTCTTTATTAAACGCCTATATTATTTTTATTATTATTAATGTTATATTATTATTTTTATTTATTTATTTTTAGATCTATATTTCATTATTTCTTTATTAAATGCCTATATTATTTTTATTATTATTAATGTTATATTATTATTTCTATTTATTTATTTATAGATCTATATTTCATTATTTCTTTATTAAACGCCTATGTTATTTTTATTATTATTAATGTTATATTATTATTTTTATTTATTTATTTATAGATCTATATTTCATTATTTCTTGATTAAACGCCTATATTATTTTTATTTATTTATTTATAGATCTATATTTCATTATTTCTTTATTAAATGCCTATGTTATTGTTATTATTATTAATGTTATATTATTAATTTTATTTATTTATTTTTAGATCTATATTTCATTATTTCTTTATTAAACGCCTATATTATTTTTATTATTATTAATGTTATATTATTATTTTATTTATTTATTTTTAGATGTATATTTCATTATTTCTTTATTAAACGCCTATATTATTTTTATTATTATTAATGTTATATTATTATTTTTATTTATTCATTTCAAGATCTATATTTCATTATTTCTTGATTAAACGCCTATATTATTTTTATTATTATTAATGTTATATTATTATTTTTATTTATTTATTTATAGATCTATATTTCATTATTTCTTTATTAAACGCCTACATTATTTTTATTATTATTAATGCTATATTATTATTTTTATTTATTTATTTCAAGATCTATATTTCATTATTTCTTTATTAAACGCCTATATTATTTTTATTATTATTAATGTTATATTATTATTTTCATTTATTTATTTATAGATCTATATTTCATTATTTCTTTATTAAACGCCTATATTATTTTTATTATTATTAATGTTATATTATTATTTTTATTTATTTATTTTTAGATCTATATTTCATTATTACTTTATTAAACGCCTATATTATTTTTATTATTATTAATGTTATATTATTATTTTTATTTATTTATTTATAGATCTATATTTCATTATTTCTTGATTAAACGCCTATATTATTTTCATTATTATTAATGTTATATTATTATGTTTATATATTTATTTCAAGATCTATATTTCATTATTTCTTGATTAAACGCCTATATTATTTTTATTATTATTAATGCTATATTATTATTTTTATTTATTTATTTATAGATCTATATTTCATTATTTCTTTATTAAACGCCTATATTATTTTTATTATTATTAATGTTATATTATTATTTTCATTTATTTATGTATAGATCTATATTCCATTATTTCTTTATTAAACGCCTATATTATTTTTATTATTATTAATGTTATATTATTATTTTCATTTATTTATGTATAGATCTATATTTCATTATTTCTTTATTAAACGCCTATATTATTTTTATTATTATTAATGTTTATTATTATTTCTATTTATTTATTTTTAGATCTATATTTCATTATCTCTTTATTAAATGCCTATATTATTTTTATTATTATTAATGTTATATTATTATTTCTATTTATTTATTTATAGATCTATATTTCATTATTTCTTTATTAAACGCCTATGTTATTTTTATTATTATTAATGTTATATTATTATTTTTATTTATTTATTTATAGATCTATATTTCATTATTTCTTGATTAAACGCCTATATTATTTTTATTTATTTATTTATAGATCTATATTTCATTATTTCTTTATTAAATGCCTATGTTATTTTTATTATTATTAATGTTATATTATTAATTTTATTTATTTATTTTTAGATGTATATTTCATTATTTCTTTATTAAACGCCTATATTATTTTTATTATTATTAATGTTATATTATTATTTTTATTTATTTATTTCAAGATCTATATTTCATTATTTCTTGATTAAACGCCTATATTATTTTTATTATTATTAATGTTATATTATTATTTTTATTTATTTATTTATAGATCTATATTTCATTATTTCTTTATTAAACGCCTACATTATTTTTATTATTATTAATGCTATATTATTATTTTTATTTATTTATTTCAAGATCTATATTTCATTATTTCTTTATTAAACGCCTATATTATTTTTATTATTATTAATGTTATATTATTATTTTCATTTATTTATTTATAGATCTATATTTCATTATTTCTTTATTAAACGCCTATATTATTTTTATTATTATTAATGTTATATTATTATTTTTATTTATTTATTTTTAGATCTATATTTCATTATTACTTTATTAAACGCCTATATTATTTTTATTATTATTAATGTTATATTATTATTTTCATTTATTTATTTATAGATCTATATTTCATTATTTCTTGATTAAACGCCTATATTATTTTCATTATTATTAATGTTATATTATTATGTTTATATATTTATTTCAAGATCTATATTTCATTATTTCTTGATTAAACGCCTATATTATTTTTATTATTATTAATGCTATATTATTATTTTTATTTATTTATTTATAGATCTATATTTCATTATTTCTTTATTAAACGCCTATATTATTTTTATTATTATTAATGTTATATTATTATTTTCATTTATTTATGTATAGATCTATATTCCATTATTTCTTTATTAAACGCCTATATTATTTTTATTATTATTAATGTTATATTATTATTTTCATTTATTTATTTATAGATCTATATTTCATTTTTTCTTTCTTAAACGCCTATATTATTTTTATTATTATTAATGCTATATTATTATTTTTATTTTGTATTTATAGATCTATATTTCATTATTTCTTTATTAAACGCCTACATTATTTTTATTATTATTAATGTTATATTATTATTTTCATTTATTTATGTATAGATCTATATTTCATTATTTCTTTTTCCTGCCTCTATTTTTTCTTCTTTCTTTCGTTTTTCCTTTTTCCACTGACTTATATTTCCAGTGTATTTCTTTCTTTCTTTTTTCTTTCTTTCTTTCTTTCTTCATGTATATATTCTATATATTCCTCTTATATTCCTTTCTTTCTTTTCGTCAACCGCTCCTATATGTTCTTTCTTTTCTTTTTCTTTCGTCTATATGTTCTGTTTTTCCTGTTCTCGTATTTCTTTCCTTCATTTTTTAATTTATTTTTACCGCCAGTGTATTTTTTTTCTTTCTTTCTTTTTCTTTCTTTCTTTCTTCATCTATATTTCCTTCGTTCCGTCTTTTTTTTTCACCAACTTATGATTGTACTTTCTTTTTTTTTTTCGTTCTCATATATTCATTCTTTTGTCTTCTTCTCTATTTCCTCTATTCCTTCTTCTCTATTTCCTTTCATGGTTTTCTTTCTCACTCTTACATTTTCTTCTTTTTTTCTTTTTCTCGCACCTCTGTTTGCTTCATTTTTTTTCTTTTTTTCTTTTTTATTTCTATATGTCATTCTTTCTTTCTTTTTCCCATCCCTGTATGTGTTATTTTCTTTTTTTTTTTTTTTTGTCAATCTTATATATTCTTTCTTTTGCTTTTACCCACTCTTTCATTTCATTCTTTCTATCTTTTTCACTTTCCTATATTCCTTTCTTTTTTTCTTTTTATTTTGCGCTTATCTTTTCCTTATCTTTTTCTCACTTCTCTATTTTTCTTTCTTTATCACACACTTCTTTTTCCTTTTTTTTCTTTCATTCACTTCTATATTTCCTTTTTTCTTTTTCGCTTTTCTATATTTCATTTCTTTTCTTTTTATATTTTTCTTCTTTCTTTCTTTGAATAATTCCATTTTCTCTTTATTTCTTGCTTTCTTTTCCACTAGTGTATTTCCTTCCTTCTTTCTTACTTTCTTCTTTCCACTAATTCATATTTGTTTTTCTTCCTTTTTGTACTCCTATATTTCCATCTTTCTTTCATTTTCCCACTTGTAGGCTTTTCTTTTTTCCTTCTTTTATTTTGTTATCTTTTTTGTTACTTTTATATTTCCTTTGCTCTCTCTTTCTTTCTAATTCCCTTTCTTTCCCTCGCCTCTATTTCATCCCCTCTTTCTTTTTTCCCATTTGTCTATTTCTCTCTTTCTTTCTTTTCCCTCACCTATATTTCCTTTTATCTTCCTTTTTCTTAATTTTATATTTTCTTCCTTTTTCTTTTTCTGGCCCCTATATTATCTTCTTTCTTTCTTTCTTTCTTCCTTTCTTTCTTTCTTTTTCTCAATCTTAAATTTCTTTCTTTCTTTCTTTCTTTTTTCTTTTACTTTTCTATTTATTTTTCTTCCTATTCCTGCACTTATATTTTCTCTTTTCTTTCTTTTTCTTACTCTTTTATTTCCTTTTTTCATTCTTTTCCCTAATCTTATATTTCCTTCTTCTTTTTTTTTATATCCTTCTCTTTTTCTTTCACACACTTCTATATTTCCTTACGTTTTTGAATATTTTCTTTTTTTTTATTTTTCTAATGATTACATTTTTATGTTTATTTCTTGATTTTTTTTCACCATTATATTTCGTTCTTTCTTTCTTAATGACTTTTTCCTCTTTCTTTCTTGTCTCTTTTGTTTTTACTAACTCATAT
>JBBBDQ010000221.1:2602500-2625000 GCA_037127315.1 Ascarosepion bandense
AAAAATAATTGAAATAATTAAAGAAAGAAAGAAAATAATGAAAAGAAAGAAAAGCAATAATGGAAATAAGACAAAAGTCGAAAACAAAAAAGAGGCAAATGATGAAAATGACGAAAGAAAGAAAATAATATTAAGAAAGAGAGAGAAGAATGAAAATAAGACAAAGAAAGAAGGGGAAAATAATCCAATAAAGATAAAGAAAGTTAAAAAGGAAAAGAAAAAAAGAAAATAAATCACCGTATAAAAAAAAACAGAAGGAAAAAAGAAAATCAGGCAAATATAAATAAGAAGAAAATAAGAAAAACATGTCGATAAGACGAAGAAAGAAAGAATAACGAATGAATAACGAAAATAAAAAATAAAATTGAAAGGGAAAATTAAAATTTTAAGGAAGAACTTTTATTAAATTATTTTTATTTATTTATATTGATACAACTGTAAAAAAAAAAAAGAAATAAAACACTAAAATAAAATGAAAGAATGAAAGAAAATAATGAAGATAAGGCAATGAAAAAAAAGAATGATAAACGTGGAAAATAAAGCGAATATATATATATTTTCGCTTTTTTTTCTCATAATTCATTCTGTTTTCCATGTTTCGTTTTTCATCAAAATTCCTTCCCGCAGCGAGATTTCCACGTTTATCTTTATATATATATATATATATATATATATATTAATTAGAGAAAATTTTCAAAATTCAAAGTTGTCGTATCTACATTTCGACATAGGATCTCTAATAGAGACTCTACGTAACGTCAGCGACATAATTTTTTCCAAATGGCGAAGGCCCTGGGTGGTTTTAGGAGGGGTTTTTGTGTGGAGGGGTTTTAGGTTAACAACGGTCACAAGGTGGAAAAGGACAGAGCTGGTAGTCGTGGGGTTACAGGGTGTTGAAATGGTATATTTAGGAAGGGGAGGAATAGGAGTTCATATTTTATGAAGATAGACAACTAAATGAGTTAAATTACTTTTTAAAGTTAAGATTTTGGGCTGTTTGAAGAGGTGTATTTAGGCAAGAAGGAATGTGTTTCAATATAAGATTTTAAAATTTTTTATTTAAGTTTATATATATATATATATATATATATATATATATATATATATATATATATAAAACCTAAAAGCAAACTAAAGGAAAGAAGTAAGCAAATAGATACAAAAGGAATAAGAAATACGTGTAGAAAAAGAGAAAAAAGAAAGGGAAAGTAGTTTAGGAATAAATAAAAGAAACACAAAACGCAACGGAACATGTAGTAAAGTGGTTCTAGGAAAAGAAAGAAAGAAAGAAAGAAAGAATAGACATAAACAGATATTAGGATGAAAGAAGGAGAAATAGAAGAAAGAAATAGAGAAACAATTTTCAGAGAAAAAAAGAAAGAATGAAGAATAAATCAAATAAGAACAAAAATGATGGAAAAAAAACAGTGAAAAATAAATAAAAAAGAAACATGAAAAAGGATTTAAAAAAACAAATAGTACAATCCAATAAAAAAAATTGCGGAGATAAGTACAAAAAATATATGGACAAAACACGAATAATACAAACAAAAATTGGCGGAAAGGAAAAAACTAAGAAATTCTCCTTGTCATTGAACAGCTAATAATTCCATGTCAACTCACACGGCCAGTCAGAAAAGGCAGAAGAATTGTGGGAGACATCTCCAAGTCGGCAAGTTGATGTGAAAGGTATTGTCCCATGGGGCCTTGTATGGCGCCATGACAGTTGGCTAATCAGTCGCGTTAGAAACAATTGGAACATTTGATGGTGCAGACGACATGCACACGAACATTATTTGATGAAATTGAGGTCGTTTGCCTTTCATTAGTACCATGCTTGCCGCCATGTAGATAAAGATGTAATGAGGATACTAAATTAGAAGTTAGAACGGAATGTTTGATTTCAGTGCATTCACATATTATATATATATATATATATATATATATATATATATATATATATATGCATAAAATTACTAATATATATATATTAGTAAGTGCATGTATATATACATATATAATACCTACCCACACACCATATATATGCGTGCACTTATTACTGTATAAATATATATACAGTACATATTTCGATAGTATAGTTCTAATTCTGAACAATAACACTTTAGAATTTGACAGCAAAACCTATATCCAAAGACTAGATAGTGCAATGGGAACGAAAATGGAACCAACATATGCTACCCTATGAAAGGATAGAACAAATAAATTAGGAAAATATCAAAACCCATTTAACTAAATGTTGGAAACGATACTTAGATGATTGCTTCATTTTCTGGAAACCCTCATGGGGCAATATTAGCCAATTCTATATTCTACTTCAGAACTTAAATCCGAAAATCAAATTCACTCAAGAATATAGTTTTCACGAATTACCATTTTTAGACATACTCATTAGAAATAGAAACAATCTCAGATATCTACAAGAAACCTACAGACACTCAACAATATCTTCGATTCAAGAGCCATCACTCCAATAAGTTGCCTAAAATTCATCCCCTCTTCCCTAACACGTAGGGTTTGCACTATAGTGGCCGACAAACACTGAAGAAAAACTTGCCTAGAAAAACTACATAAAATTCTAAAATAAAACCAAGTTACCCCCAACACTAATAAACGAAGATTTTGAACTAGCAGAAAAAAGAACTTTAGACCAACTTCAAACCCAAAGAAACGCAACGTTGAACAGACACTAGCATATGTCTCAACATACAACAAGAACAATCCAGAACGTTTTACGGAAATTACAAAAAAATTAAACCTACTTAAAAAGAATGATTAAATGAAAAATATACTAAGTCAACCAAAATAATTAAAAGCAAACGCCATTCAAAAAAACTATGGCACATATTAACCTCATCCAAATTTAGCCAACACACAATACAGGGGTTATAAAATAGAACAAAATCGATTTAGCGTTTATGATATTATTATAGATGGGAGCTCCTACACTTTTGA
This sequence comes from Ascarosepion bandense, assembly GCA_037127315.1. Lineage (NCBI taxonomy): Eukaryota > Metazoa > Mollusca > Cephalopoda > Sepiida > Sepiidae > Ascarosepion > Ascarosepion bandense. Next base: position 2,605,474 of record JBBBDQ010000221.1, read on the forward strand.
AAATTCCAGAAGGATATTCACAATAAATAAAAATTTAAACTACATCTTCAAAAATGTTGTCCGTGCATTTAAGTGCACCAGACCCTACAAGTCATATATAGGGAGCAGCCAAGCACGAAACAACAGATTTTCCCTTCTCAAAAGCAACATCAAATTACCAGACAACAGAAAACTCTTTGTATCACAGCACATCTTGAAATGTAATCAAGGTAAATAAAAAATATGCCAATATATCAGACATACAATTATTCTTACCTGCAAATACAAGAAACAACTTCATAAACAAATTAAAACCAGCACTAAATAAATCATAACCCCCCACACACACATGAAAACCCACAACATACACACATAATTGCTAAATACTCTAGTCGGATCACGCATGCACGCACGCATGCACGCACATACGTATCTATAGAGAATATATACAGGTTCTGGCAAAAAAATGCACGGTAGACTACCCACAAGCATACATACGAAACCCTACACAGCATAAGAAGTATGTTTGCATAGATAGATAGATAGATAGATAGATAGATAGATAGATAGATATAGATAGATAGATAGATAGATAGATCTGATAATGTCCATAATAGTTTTCCAAGTAGTTGTTACTATCCAGAAACTACTAACATAGCAGATTTTGTCGACAAACTCAATAACATTGAATCTATTATAAATTTTACCTTCCAAACTGAATCTAATCATACTCTTTCTTTCCTAGATATCATATTACACAAAAATAACAACCTCGATTTTGACGTCTACAGAAAAGCTACCAACAAAAAAGCCTGATAAATTTCTACTCCAGTCACTTTTTCAAAATCAAATCTGGTATTATTATAAGTTTCTTCTTAAGAGCACTAAGAATATGCAGCCCCCAATATTTAACAAAATAAGAAAAATACATAGAAAGCACATTCAGAAACTTGCATTACCCATATCACTTTATTCACAATGCAAAAATAAATGCACATAATATATACAACCACAACAAAAGAAACACTGTTAACAATAAACAATAACAAATACATGATACTACCAACCAACTCCATTGCATCTAATATCCAAAACAATCTATCTCATATAAAAAATACATGCGTAGTAACAACTAGTTCGAAAAAAAAAAAAAAAATATATATATATATATATATATATATATATATATATACTAATTTGTTATAATAAAACAGTATATATGTATGGTGACGAAATATACATATACATACTATGAAAAATACACACGCACACATAATGCGCAAAAAATGGAAATGTATGAGTATTAGAAGATATAGAGTAGATACAAAGTATATTAGTAAATTTAGAGGTTATAAGAAATTAAAAAATAAGAACAAAAACCTCTTTCTTCACCCTATATCTGACCTACTACAGTTATTTATATCTAAGTTTTTTCTACAAGTTCAAGTTTGGATTACTACAACACATAAAAAAGACAATGGTTGAACAGCGAAATCATAAGGAGTATTAATTCCTTTTAATAATATGTGGAAATAACCACTCTTTGCCTGATGAAGGTCACGAGACCAGAAACACGTGTAGAAAAATATGAAATATATATGATGATTTCGTTTTTCTCTTATTATTTTTTTTTTTTTAATCATTTCACCCCAAGCAAGGCATTCCACTGCCACTATTGCGCTTGGGGCTACATGGGGGAAGGTAAATAGAAAGAGTGGTTAGATATAGGAAATGTCAGAAGGGGGGTGATAGATAGTTGGGTGGGTGGGAAGAGTGTTTGAAAGAATGGAAGCGAGTTAGTTTGTTAGGAGGTGTCTATTGACCTTACATTTAAACTCCTGGAGATTGTAGCCGTCGGGGAAGCAGTCTTGTGGAAGAGAATTCCACAGTCGGAAAGTTTAATATATATATATATATAGAGAGAGAGAGAGAGAGAGAGATCCAAATTAATAAGGAACAAAGAAAATAATATATATATATATATATATATATATATAAGCAAATTAATAAGGAACGAAGAAAATATTTGCAACGTTCAAAACATTAAAAGAGTGGTCAATATTGAAACAGGGCAATGAATATTTATCATTAATTATATTTTGGAACAACCTACATGATGAGATATTGTTCTTTTTTGTCGAAACAAAATGTACAATTTTGTAGTAGAATGTAGTTTGTAATGTTCTAAATTATAATTTATATATATATATATATATATATATATATATACACTTACTAGTGTATATATTATATTTTCAATCACGTTTTATTACGCAACGCAAACATTTTTTCTAAGTTCTGATTAAGTTGTTTTATTTCAAAATTACTGTAGCTAAAGACAAAAATTCTCCAACATTTGGATAATTTTTATTAAGTTGGTTCTAAGCTTTCGGCTCACATGAGCCATCTTCAGAGAGGTTACAAGGGCATTAACATAAAAACATCCACCATCAGCGACGATTTTATCTTGTGTTGAGATAAAACTTTGCTAAGAAATAATGACAGTTACCAAAAGTAGTCTACACAAAAAAAAACGTCGCGGATTGTGGATGTTTTTATGTTAATGTCCTTATAACCTCTCCGAAGATGGCTCATGTGAGCCGAAAGCTTAAAACCAACTTTATAAAATATTATCCAAACGTTGGAGAATTTTTGCATTTATTTTCACCTGAAATTAAATCCAAAATTCCATGCTTAGAACGGCTCCTGACTAAACATAATAGACATTCATTGTCTCTTATATTTAACAGTATATGTTTAGAAATTTTTTTGCTGCCTCGATACACATATATATATATATATATATATATATATATATATATATATATATGTGTGTGTGTGTGTGTGTGTGTGTGTGTGTGTGTGTGTGTGTGTGTGTGTGTCCTCACATTGTTTTCTGTAGTTCTGTGGTTTCCAGGTATTTTTGCAAAACGATTGTCACCATTTCGGATAAACATCGGCTTTAGGGTAAAGTATTCGGAGACAAATGCTATATATATATATATATTTTTGTTCTGATACCCATTCGTTTCATGTCAGCTACTGTCCATTTAAGGATATTGAAACTGTGTTGCGACACATGGACAGCTAACTTTTTCATAGCTAATATTCTTTTTATTTCTAATTTAGCTCGATGTATAGGTCTGTATCTTTCATTTTTATCTTTATACTGTATTCCATCTCCTTCCTTTTATCTTTATACTGTATTCCATCTCCTTATCTTTATACTGTATTCCATCTCCTTTGATAGGCTTGTTTTGACATCAGGCCTCTAGTCTTTGTAAGAAGATTAATATCTATTTAGTATATTTCTGTAATTCTCTCTTTTCTGTGTGTTACTTTAATTTGTTTATTTAAACAGAAGTCCAAACCGATGTCAAGAAACATTTTACAATATTTAGGATACGTTCCAACTAACTATCGTCTTTGGCAAAATATTTGACTTCATCTATGTAGACAAAGGTATTAAATATTTCATTGTTTATTTTGTATCTATAGTTATTACTGATGAGTTCATTATGAACGAGGAATTAGAGACAGACAAATTAGGGTGGGTGAGAGGGAGTCCTCGTTAAACCGTGCTCATCTGATATTTAAGCGCTTGGAAGTGGCAGTGAGATTTTTTTATAATCATATCGCCCCAAGCACGGCATTTTGCTGCCACTGTTTTGCAAGAGGTTACATAGGCGGGAAGTTATGAGAAAGAGTGACAGGTGACAGGGGATTTCAGGAAGTGGGTAAGAGAAGAATGAGAATACTGATGAGAGCGGAATGGACTCAAAAAAGAAGCCTTAAGGAGAGGATGCAGGTGACTGAGATAGGAGATGACTATTGACTTTACATTTAAATTCTTGGAGATTGTAGCTTTCGAGAAAGCAAGTAAATGGAAGGGAATTCCACAGGCGGGAAGTGCGAGAAAAGAAGCTGATGGAGTAGAATTTGCCTTTACACTTTATTGGTTTCATAGTAAAAGGGTGGGAACTAGTTGCTAATTTTGTTGCTTGAGTAAATTTATATATAGGAGGCACTAGTGAGCTAAGTCCATCGGAGCAGAAGCCGTTAAAGTATTTATAAAAGAGACACAAGGAAGTAATGAAGGTGTAATGACGCTTTCCGCAGTAATAATATTATCAGTACTTTCGCCATAACATATATTTAGGTTTGTCACACTGCCTTATGCTTATGCATGCTTATAGTTGGTACTATTGTGGTCACGTGATCGAATTTTGGGCTTAATCGCGCATTTATTAATGCAATCAGAGTATATATCGCCGTCGTAGTCAGCTGAACTCGTTGTCGACTAATGTGGTGCTCATCGGTATTTTTTTTTTTTTTTTTGTAAATGATGCAATATGTAGGATAGATAGCGGGTGACCCAAAATTTGAATATAGGTCAGATTTAAGCATCATCTCGGGGTCAGAAAGCATTATCTGGTTGCACAAAGCATCGGCCCTGTACGATACTTAGTTAAAAAGGATGGTGTAATATAACGGTCTGGCCCACCCAAGAAAGGCTGATACAAGCCGTGTTGTTTCCGGTCGGTGAAAAGTAACGGATGTCACTTTGACCCTATTTCCGGCAGATGCGGAAATAACTCAGAGGCAAACAGACAGGTGACTCTGAGAATTACTTAGGCGTCGCGTCGGCGTCGCGTGATCAAGGCAAAGCCGGAAGAAACAAGTCCCGGTTTTGGAAGATATATAAAGACCGCGAAAACACGGATTAGTCAGAGTCTGGGCAGAGAGACAGAGTCAAGCAGAGAGCCAGACCAGACCAGAGGAGCAACAGATACGACACCCCCCCGTCAACCCTTGGAAGCGCGCTCTCACTCTCTGTTCACTAGGCTACACGGTCCATCGTTCATTAATAAAAATATAACTCATATTTTTATATATATGCGTGTTTGTCTGTTTATTGATATACAACAATGGGTGCAAAATGAATGAGGATGGTTAGAACATTTTTCATGGAAATAATGACAGAATAGGATTCTTCTTCTTCTTCTTCTTCTTGTGCCATGTCCTTTCAGGTTGTAGGTGATCATGGACTTCCACTTGGTTCTGTCTCTTGTCGTTATCAATATTTTTTTTCGCTTGATATCTCTAAGCCCCGCTTCGCCATCCATTTGCTCAGACCTAACAAGTACGTCTCGCGCTCTTTTTCCTGTCTCTCTTTCACTTTATCCAACTTGTAAGTTTTAAGTTCCCTATGCTCTCCCTCCTTATGACGTGTCCCAGGAATTTCATTTGTCTCTTCCTGATATTTAGTATAAGTTTTATTCCCATTTACTTCCTTTCCAACACCTCATCGTTGCACACGTGCTCCGTCCATAGAATCCTCAGCATCCTTCTGTAGAAACACATTTTTGCTGCCTAAAGCCTCTCTTTCATTCTTGATGAAATCGTCCAGCATTCACTTCCATACAGAAGGACAGATATCACATAGCCATCCAGAACTTTTTTACGAGGGTAAGTAAAACATATTTTTAGGTTTGCCACACTGTCTTATGCTTATGCGTGCTTATAGTTAATACTGCTGTGTTCACATAATCAAAGTTTGCGATAGGTCAATGCTAGTTCTGTTGCTGCTGTTAAAATGCACACAAGGCTGCTCCGCTAGTAGTGTCTACCAAGGAAGAACGAAAGAGCAATCGTCCCATTTTTCTGGTCAGGGGCTGAAATTCTGCTGCGTGTGTGTGTGTTTGAAAGAAACGAGAAGTTTAGAAGTGTCCGTTCAAGCGTGACTCACGAAGAAGAAGGACGCCAGTCAAGCTCCTCGAAAGAGGAGAAAATTTGGCAGACTGATGGGATGGTAATAGCGAACTGGCGAGTTAACATTGACGAGGTAGCACTTTCTCTCTAGATTCGAATAACTGATCTATGAATTTTTCATTTATATTTATATTATATAGATGTATTTGTTGACTTTAATTGGGATAAATATTGGATGAGGTTTTGTTCTTCGTGTAGCAATAAAAGGAGAAAAACTTAGGCAACATAGGAAGTAGACCCGGGTAAAGGAGCTACCATAGTGAGGCTTGAACGTAAACAAAAAACGGTACCAAAATTTTCGTATAAGATATTTTACGGAAAGTGGCTTTTTTCGCTATTTTGGGGCTGCTTTGTACGAAAAAGAATGAAGACCATTTATTTCCTATAAAATATGCCCCATATAAAGACAAGTACTGCAATATTTGATAACGGTAGGCTTACTAGCGTTCCTCAGAAGCTGGTGTCACATTATACACAAGCTATATGGAAAAATCAGATTTTCCACAAAAAATACAAGGTTGGAGCTTTATATAGAGTAGGGTTATACATAAGTGTATGAATCACCTGAAGATATCGAAAGGTTGAAAAATAGGTTGAGGAAATAACTCATTTCCAAATGAAAATATCGAAAAGTTCTACAATATAAATGTATTAAATACTTTTTAATACATTTTAATACAACTGTGTACTGATCTAATTTTATTTTGACCAATATACATATATATATATATATAGTGTGTGTGTGGGGTGCGTGTGTTTGAATTGAAATCAGATATGGATTATATCTCACAGAATGATACAATACAGAACAAATATAAAGAGTTAAGTTTCCAAGTTTCGATTATATTCAAGCTTCATCAGAAATTTTAGGCTTTCTAAAATCTTCTTCTTAAAAGCTATTTAAGTAAAATAGATTTTTTAAAATTTCTCCTTAAAATATATTTGAATTTTGGTGATTATATTTCAGTATCACCAGAAATCATTTTAATTTAAAAAATTCTAATGAAGCTTAATTACAAGTGAAGATGTTAAATTTATAAAATCTTTTTACTCCTTATTTTATCATGCACAAACACATACATATATATATATATATATATATATATATATATATATATATATATATATATATATATAAGGTATCTATGAACACAAAAGGAACCTTATACTTAACAATTTATCAAATGCACTAGTCATACGCAGAGATATATTCGACACAATTTTGATCTAAAAAAATGTCACGCTCATCCAAAGATTAGGTAATGTACTCAGAAAGTAAATTCTGGAGAGTGCCATTATCGAGTCTTAGCAAAATATAAATCAACACTCCGATATTTACACAATCTTAATTATTTTAGCTATACTTATAATATAATACTACTAGTGGTTATATTTTAATTTGTATTATAAAGTATGATTTACAATTTATTTTTTACCGTAAATATACCCATTGTATTCATAATTGATAATTAATGTTAAATTTCCATGTCATGTTTTTCTTAGAAAGCAGATGAATTGCAATAGACGCTGGTGTCGATCTAAGACGTTAACTTTAACTTCCTTTCTATCTATACTGTTCGTTCTCCTTTTCTTTTCTTTTTTTTTCTTTTTCTTTCTCTTCTTTCCGTTTATCAATTTTCTATATTTTTATTTTTATTTATTTATTTTTTTTTTGAATTTTGAATGAGCTAGTAATTGTTTTTGTAGATTACCGTTACAAATGTCTATTCTCGATATGGATACGTGAGCGTCTGTGTGAATATATTTTCTGGATTATTTTGAATATTAACCGTTCTATCACTTGGGTCTGACGAGTAGCAAGGTCAGTGGCAAAATACGTATTACCCATGAAATTGTAGAATATCTAAAATTCTTTCTAAATTATATTGCTCTGATAAATTAACTAAATAAATTTAACATTGAGTTCTTTTGCGTTCGTCTCTATCGGAATTTACCTGACTTATATACCAAGTATTCTACGTTATGTGTGTGTGTGTGTGTGTGTGTGTGTGTGTGTGTGTGTGTGTGTGTGCGTGCGTACGTGCGTGCGTGTGTGTGTGTGTGTGTGGAGAAGGTTTTGGTTAAACCGAAGGTGATGATAGCTAGATTATACTTGCTTTTAATTAAAAGAAATATATTTGCCATAATCCTTTGCGTGTCACATGCATTCGGAGTTGCTGCAGAGTTTTGAATTCGATCTGAACTGGTAATAATTGAAGACAGAGAAATGCATTATTAAGTGACATTATTGGACTTCACTTGTCTCCCTCAATTATGTGGAATATTTTAGCAAAATTATTCAACACTGAAAAGACCTTTTCTATGCAAGGACGTGCGCACACGTAAAACCCACTAGTCATTCTTTTAAATGTTCTTTGTTTATTTTTTCGACATTGTAATATTTTTTTGTACATTTCTCTTGATGGACGAGATATAAAAGGGAGGTATATATATATATATATATATATATATATATATATATATATATATATATATATATATATATGGATTAAAAGAATGAACCTTAATACGAAGAAAAAAGATTTAAAAATGTTCATTTTTCTTTATTGGAATCTTGTGTCCATTAATGTCCGATTATATATAATAAAATAAAAAAACAAAAGATCGAACTGAAAGTAAGAATCAATAAATGGATATTGCTATCTGGATGGACAGATCACTCAATGGAAAGGGAAAATTGCTAATATATTAATATATTCTAGCCAACTCTCCGTTTTACAAATATTTCACTCAATAATATTTTATAATAATTCAGCAAGCGACGTTATTTTATTTAATTTATTGGAACTGGTGATTAAAAAAAATGACTGTAGTGTTCTAACAAAAAATGACATCAAATCTGTGTAATATAACCTCCTTTAGTGTCTTCATTAATACCATAAAATGAAAATTCCATAGCAAAAATCCCAGTTACTAATGTTCAAACAAATAAATATCAAATATGTCGGTTGTTAATCTCAGGAACATTCCGTTTCATTGTGTTTGCAATTGTTGACATTACGACACACTTTCAGAGCAGAGATGATTATTTACAAGAAATCAGAAAATTGTAGATTTATAAGGCTTGATTTGGCTTCGTTTAGATTATAAGATAATTCGTGGTAGAGTGGTCACAGAGACATGAGATCAATTTATGAGTTTTCCTATGTTGTTAGGGGTCACAGGTTCAAATCGCACGTTTTCCTAACAAAATTTCTCAAAAATGCTAAAACCGGTATATATATATTTATATATATATATATATATATATATATATATATTCTAAACATATTCTATTAAATATAAGAAACAATGAATGTCTATTTATGTTTAATCATGAGCCGTTCTAAATGTCGTATTTTTGCTTTAATTTCAGTTGAAAATAAAGACAAAAATTCTCCAACATTTGGATAATTATTTATTGGTTTTCTTCTAAGCTTTCGGCTCACATGAGCCATCTTCAGAGAGGTAGTTTAAACTGAAATATTATAAAATCCCCCATCACCGACGATTTTATTTTGTGTTGACATAAAACTCAGCTTGGCAACGGCAATAGTTACCAAAAATAATAAACGCAGTTCTTAAGTTTGCGATGCGGTTTTATGACGTCACACCGCGGGATAGCGCGAAATGACAACAAAACCATGTAGTCAAATGCAATGTAATATGTTATTTCCTGTTTTAAAGTTGATTTTATTGAGTGTTGGTTGTTTTGATTTGATGTACATGGCCTCCAATATCTGCAGGTTCCTCTTACTGTGTGTATGAGTAAGGATCACCGTATTGTTGACCAAAATCTGTCTGATATTACCTACATGTTTATGTTTTTCAGAGAAATGTTGTTTAATAGTACTCTGATCAGAAAGATGACATGTAAGTCTACGGGAGAGCGTGGTTGTAGTAAAACCAATATATGTACTAGGTTTTTGATTAGTATCAGAGATGCAATCTCTGAATGGGCATGTAAATTGGTACACTAGATTGTTCTTTTGTAAAGAATTTAGTTTAGTGCTTGTTGGGTTATTATAGACTATGAGGTCAATTGTTTTAAACTTTTTATAATATATAATGAGATTAATTTGATTATTACTTTCGACTGGTTTAACATTTCTACGTATTATGTTTTTGAGAGTTTCACGCTCTCCCGTAGACTTACATGTCATCTTTCTGATCAGAGTACTATTAAACAACATTTCTCTGAAAAACATAAACATGTAGGTAATATCAGACAGATTTTGGTCAACAATACGGTGATCCTTACTCATGCACACAGTAAGAGGAACCTGCAGATATTGGAGGCCATGTACATCAAAACAACCAACACTCAATAAGATCAACTTTAAAACAGGAAATAACATATTACATTGCATTTGACTACATGGTTTTGTTGTCATTTCGCGCTATCCCGCGGTGTGACGTCATAAAACCGCATCGCAAACTTAAGAACTGCGTTTATTATTTTTGGTAACTATTGCCGTTGCCAAGCTGAGTTTTATGTCAACACAAAATAAAATCGTCGGTGATGGTGGATTTTATAATATTTCAGTTTAAACTACCTCTCTGAAGATGGCTCATGTGAGCCGAAAGCTTAGAAGAAAACCAATAAATAATTATCCAAATGTTGGAGAATTTTTGTCTTTATTTTCAACTGAAATTAAAGCAAAAATACGACGTTTAGAACGGCTCATGATTAAACATAAATAGACATTCATTGTCTCTTATATTTAATAGAATATGTTTAGAAAATTACTTGCTGCCTCGATATACTATATATATATATACATATATATATATAGTGTTTAATTAAAAACAGAATATCTCCTCAAATAAGAGTATCGATTAAAAATAATGTTCAAACCAATAAATATTAAATATATGTTATCTTGACTTTTTATTTTCATTTTTCTTTTTTTTCTTTCTTTCTAGCCAAATCCTCGTCTTATGGACATTTCTCTTATTAATAATTTAAATGTAATTCAGCAGGCAATGTTATTTTTTATATGGTAATTAGATTTTCAGATACCTTCAGGTCTCCATTATTTCTCAATCTTTTGGCCAGAAGAATGACCAGCTAGGACAAGCTATGACAATCTAAGTCAAGCTTAGACCAGCTAATCCGAGCTTAGTAAATTTTAACCAGTGGCCTGGTTAAAAATACTCAAGTCCTCGCGTTAAAAACCTCCCTTGTGCCCTCAATTCGCTTTAGTGGAGAAACGGTGTAAATACAGCTTTTCAGCATTTTGTCTAAGATCAAAATGTAGTATCTGTTCTTATCTCTCTCTCTCTCTCTCTCTCTCTCTCTCACTATCTCTTTCTCTCTCAAATAATGTATTTTCCAAACTTTCCATGCTCAAAACAGAATACTTAATTATTTGTGAGGTTTTGGCAAGGTGTAATGGTCGTGCAAACTTACAAAGGGAGGGACAAGCACAGTTATAGTAGAATATATATATATATATATATATATATATATATATATATATATATATAATATTTTTTTCTATCTCTCGGAACAGCGCCTATCCATAATAATTAAGTGAGTTGCATTCTGGAGGTGGGTGGTGTGTTCGAATAAAATGTCCGTCAGCCATGGTGCAAAGTATGATTTCCCTACATTGGGTCAATTTATCCATCGCACTATATATATAGTGGTGTCCCAGAAGTCGAGCACCATATACTAATTTATATTTTTTCTGTTTCAACTAGATCACACTCTTTTACAGTCAAATGTAGCCCTCACTTCTACTCTACTAGCTTCTTTCTCACACATCCCACCTGTAAAACTCTCTTCCGTATACACGCTTCCCTGATTGCTTCAATCTTTAAGAGTTTAAATGCAACGTCAATTCTCTCATCTTCTTGACTCACATCTTTCCCTTACACCCCCTGTGTTTTGTTCTTCTTCCTTTTCGTTCTTTTTTCACTGAACTCTACTCACACTATTATTCCCATCTTTCTCTTATCCTTTAACCGACTCTCCTTGTAACTTATTCCTCCTTCTTTTCACTCTCCTCTCATGTCGACCCACCCAGCGCACCAGTGGCAGTACTGCCTTGCTTGAGGTGAAACGGTTATGAAAAAAATATATATGTGTGTGAAATTATATATGTGGGGGGGTTCAATCTTGGAATATCAAGAGTACATGATACCCGAAGTGAAAAGGATGATGCACTTAAATAAATGTGTGTATGCGTATTTATGCTTTCAGAAAAAACTAGTTTCCACCATCCCCTTCGAATATATGCAGTTGACTATGCACATGCGTTCATAAAGATAAAACAGAATTAACAAATAGTTTTATTTTCTATACATGATCTGTTCAAGTTCCCTGGAAAAAGTTTCTCGCGACTTTTAGCCTGTTTTTTCTTTTTTTTTCTTTTTTTTTTTAATTATCTCGATGAAAGATGGAAATCGCGGATGCAATTGAGAGACAAGAGAAACTGCTGAATTTTGGTTGAACTCAAAACAAAAGTGCTAGGGAGCAGATAACTGGAAAGCAACTGTGGTATGATCCATTTTTTTTTAATCGTATCACCCCGAGCAAGGTGGTAACGCCACTGATGTGCAGGGGGCTATGTAATAGTAAAAAGATTGGAAAAGAGAAAACCGGAAACCACATCCTAAACAGGTAACAAGGGATGATCCTCTTAACCTGTTCAATAGACGTGGGTGTGGGTGGAGTATGAACCGGGCGATAGATAGATCTATCTACTCCAATTAAGAAAAAAAAACATGGTGGTGGATTACTAAGTTTTAATTTAGTAAAAGTCCAGTCAAGAGATTTCTGCTAAAATAAAAAAAAATTAAAGAAAACCAATTAAACATGAAAAGCTTAAAATTTAAAATTAGGCAGAAAATTAAAAAACAAACAAAAGACTTACTTTAAGAATATTTCCAACAAAACAGATTCCCAACTCGACACGGGGGACTTTAACTTTTGGTCACACCAAAATGGCCAGTGAAAGATCCAAGATAGAAGCATGAGAGTCAAATTTCGGCCGACAAATGGGAGGAAAGTAGACAGACTAATATACGGCTGACGAAAGAAAGAAAGAAAGAAACAAACAAACAAACTAGCAATGCGCCGGTCAAGAGATTTCTGCTAAAATAGAAAAAAAATTAAAGAAAACCAATTAAACATGAAAAGCTTAAAATTTAAAATTAGGCAGAAAAACAAAGACTTACTTTAAGAATATTTCAAACAAAACAAAACTTTCTCTTGATCAACTCTCTGCCTCTAGGCGTAAAGAAACCCAGACGAGTCTGGAGGGGTGAACAGACAAGAGCCCGACCTTGCCTTATGTAGTGTCTACGGGATATTTTTTGCCGAGCTCAAGGAATCAGATTCCCGTTTGAATTGGTGTTGTCCCGCATCCAGCCCTGCCTTAAGTAAGGTCAACGGGATATTTTGGGCCGAGCTTAATGGTTCAGATTCCCACTTTAGTTGTTCTTGTGACACATGCGCATCCGGCATCCGTCTTAGTTTGGAGGTAGTGAATATTAGCGCATTAAAGCACTCTCTTAAGCAACACTCTGCCTCCGGGTGGAGAGGAACCCAGATGCCTTGTGCCGCATCAGCCTCGGGCATCCGCCCTTTTGGGAAGGTAGTGAATATTAGTTCATTAAAGTTTGCATGTAACCCAATACAAATTGTGTCTAACAATTTTACTACAGAAGCGAAGTCAGTCCAGTCTGTTTGGTAAAGTCTATTGATTACGGCATGATATTTTATTTTTATTTTTTTAAATAATTTCAACACAAGTAAGCGGGACAGCCACTAATTTACGAGGGGGTTACCGTGAGATAAAAGCCTTGGTACAGAGAGTATTGAGGAAAGGATAAAAAATGAATGGGTTTCAAGAAGACAGAAGAAGGCAGTTGATGCTGCCTTTAGAGATTGTTATCGGGGAAACAAATAAACAGAAGAGAGTTCCACTAGCAGGAAATGAAAGAAAACAAACTGTTGAAGAAAAAATGGCGGTTACATTTAATTAACACATCATTCAATAAATTCCGGGCCTAACTAATAAAACAAAAACCTTTAAGCAAAATTCGACTTTTTTCACCAACATAATCTCTTTCTAAGGTAATACACAGATTCAAAAGCCTCTCTAACAATTCAATGCCTTTTTGTGGAACGATTTTTCTTTGGCCTCAAAATACGCCTCAGCTTCTGACATCACTTCTTCATTAGGGCCAAATCTCTTTCGTTGGAGCATTCTTTTGAGATCTGCAAACAAGTAATAGTCGTTAGGGGCCAGATCTGGAGAATACGGTGGATGCAAATGCAATTCGAAATGCAATTCATGTAGTCTTGCCATCGTGAAACGGTGATTTTTTTCTTGGTGAAAGATCACTTTTTTCGTCTTAATTTGTGACCGGTTTTTGCGATTTTTTCTTCAAACGCAACAATAATGCTATAAATCATTCTTTCTCAAAGGAATCCAAGAACAAAACACCCTGCGCAACCCAAAATACGGAGGCCAAAATCTTGTCTGTTGATGTTTTAGTATTTATTTACTTTGGACGGTTTCACCTGCTGCTGTCCACTCACCTGACTGCCAGTTTGACTGGAGTGAAGTGGTGGTTTCATCTTTCATCCATTTTCACATATTTACACAAAAATTTAATCTGTATTGAAACAGTTGCAAACAACGCTCTGAATCGTCGACGCGTTTTTGTTTTTTATCGACTGTGAGCAAACGCGGCACCCACTTTGAACATATATTTCTCATTGACAAATGTTCATGCAAAATGGTGCCTTCTGATATGTTCAACTCCTCTGCTATCTCACGCAACTTCAATTTATGATCGGCCAAAAAGAGTTAGTGGATTTTTTTGTGTTTTCCGGGACAACTCCTGATTTAGGGCAGACTTAGCGTTCAACATCATTTGTGTCTGTACGACAGCGTTTAAAGTTAGCATACCACCTCTTAACCATTGTTTCCGACGGAGCAGAGTCCAAATAACACTTATCAAGCCATTGCTTTGTTTGAACAGTATTTTTTCCATCAGAAAGCAATGCTTTATCAACACACGAAATTCAGATGTTTCCTTTGTTTTTAAAATTTGCAACAATATCTTCACTTAAATAACTGTAATTTGTAAATTTATAATCCGATTGAGGTGAAACGATTATGAAAGAAATATATATCACCCTCATTCTGACATTTCCTATATCTAACCACTCTTTCTCATCACTTTCCCCTATGTAGCCTCCTGCGCAATAGTGGCAGTGGAATGCCTTGCTTGGGGTGAAATGATTATAAAATATATATATGTTTGTGTGTGTGTGTGTGTGTGTGTGTGTGTGTGTGGAATTATATATGTGGGGGTGTTTCAGTCTTGTAAATTTATAATCAGTTGGGGCCCAAAAATCTGTCAGCCGATTTAAATTTCAGTCGAATTCATTGCATTCACTTACGCACAATTTCATGAGAAAAAGATATTAATGTGTATATTCTCCCTCCAGGTATGGGCTAAATAGCAATATAGCTAGAGTTTGGCTTGGTTGACAACCAGTCCACCGCAGAAAGTAATGACAACTTACTGCAGGAAAATCTTCTGTCCAGTCAATCATGTCTCTTTTAAGACATGATCGCCCAAGCGTGTATCACGTATGGCACTTAACTGACTGATCAAGACATTTATAACCGTTCCCAGGGTCTTGCTGGAGATGCCTTATTTTCACAGACGCACCGTAGTAAAATGTTCGTTATCGATCACAATTCCAAGGACAATTGTTTAGATGAGCGTTCTATTCTTTAGCTTCACCAGTTCAGAACTTTACTACTTGAACACACCACCTAGTCAAATCATACTCATTTCATCCTATCGCTACTCTAACCTTACTTTTATGTCAAATCTTCAGATTAGCGCTACATTCCTTATTTCCACCAGTTCAGACCTTTACTACTTGAACACGCCACGTAGACGAATCATACTCATTTCTTTCTATCGCTACCAAAACCTTGTCTTTATGTCAAATGTTCAGATGAGCGCTCCATTCCTTAGTTCCACCATTTCAGACATTTACTACTCGGACACGCCACGTAGTCGAATCATACTCATTTCTTCCTATTGCTACGCTATCTTTATCTTCATGTCAAATGTTCAGATTAGCGCTCCCTTTATTAGTTCCACCAATTCAGACCGTTACTACTTAGATACGCCAAGTAGTCTAATCATTATAAATTCTTTCTGTCGCTACACAATCCTTATCTTTTAGCTTACTCTTCACTCTTTTTGGACCACACTATATATATATATATATGTGTGTGTGTGTGTGTGTGTGTGTGTGTGTGTGTGTATGTTTTGCTGTTATATTAAACACTTAAATTTTAGTGTTTCGTAGATTAACTTTTGTATAATTGCTGAGCCCACTCTTCAGTAGGTTTCATCGCTTGATTGAAATTGGCTCCTACAAAGGAAGCAACGATAGAATGAACTAAAAACAGTTGCATAAACATACACGGAACACTTTCCTTGGAAACGAATATAGCACCATTCAAAAGTCAGTCAGACAGTCGAGTGTCTACGTGGTACAAACTTGGGCGATCATGTCTCGAAAGGGACATGACTGACTGAGCAAAAGATTTCCTAGGTTGACTGGTTGCCAACGAAAGCTACAAAATCCAATCTGTCCTGCTATTCAAAACTTTTATCAAGATCAGTCAGTTAAGTGCCATACGTGATACACGCTTCGATCATGTCTAAAACATAAAGACGAAATAAAATACGCTCACACACACACTCACACACACAGAGAGACACACAGACACACACACCAAATTCAAAACACCGTCAAAGCAATAAAGAACAACCAGCTGACCGATTAAAAGGAAGATAGATAAGCAAAAGCGACTAGACGATAATTTTAACAGACTAAAAAGGTAACCCCAGACCAAAATCACTTCAAATTGGAGTAAGCACTTGATTCATTCATCTGTTTATTTATTTATCTGTTTATCCATTTATACAGGTACTGACGTGAAAAAACACAGACCATTCAACGTGCCAACATTTGATTTATTTTATCTTAATTTATTTTATTTTACTGATTTTATTTATTTTCTTATTTTTTCTACTTACTTATTTATAAAACAACAAGTTGGGCATCAGAAACAAAAAGAACTCGATGAGTAAAGCCACAAATTTATTCGCATGAAGAGAGTCAATTTTAGACTAAAACACATGTAGCGTCACAAATAGCATTATGGAGACTTAATGTATCATAACATGTATAATGACAAAATCAATAAATATACACTTTAAAGAAAACGTTCACGGCTTCTCACACTTTTTATTCTCCCCCCCCCCTCTCTCTCTCTCTCTCTCTCTCTCTCTCTCTCTCTCTCTCTCTTTATATATATATACATATGTATATAGTAAATAACTAACCTAGAGAGCCGATAAACCTTCCAAGGTTTCACCAAAATGGATCTTCAGGAAAAGTTGGGCCAACTTTCCCTGAAGATCCAATTTGGTGAAACCTTGGTAGGTTCGTTGGCTCTCTAGGTTAATTATTTACTTTGTTTGCTCTACTTGCGTATTGAGCGCTTTTTGTTTTAGGTTACTCGTCTCAGATTTTTTCCTTTGGACTGCGTACTTTGACTGATGTTCAAGTGCTTTTTTTAATACCTTTTTTTTTCCTTCCGCGTATGTGCTTGGAGGGTTTTTCGAAACGAGTATAACGATAAGTTTACATTTATACGTATATATATATTCAGATTTTCTTAAATCAGATGGCCTTTTCAACGAGTAAATTTAACACAAAAAAAAAATATATATATATATATATATATATATATATATAGGAGTATCATAAAAACAGTCAAACCTTACAACGGTGGCAAAATATGATATAAGTTGGTCATTATATTACTCCCAAACAAAAATGAATTACCAAATGAAAGAACAGAAATTATGTCCAAGTATAACAATACCAACAAACACCTACTTGGATCATGCAATCATGGATGAAAGTGTTCTATGATCTTTAGGTAACTTCTGTTAATTTTGAAAATTGCTCGTTCATAAAAGATCCCTGTTACGAGAACTTTGTTTTTAAAAAACCAACGCTAAAATTAGTTATTGCAAATTGCCTGAAGACACCGAAAATTAGAATCCTGGCTCGCGAAATAACTCGTTTACAAATAAAAAATAATCAAAAATTCTGCAATTTAATTGTATTGAACACTTTTTGATACAACAGTATACTAATCTAAGTTAATTATAGCCAAAAACTAACTAATTAAATAATTATATATATATATATATATATATATATATATATATATATATATATATATATTAATCATATTACCCCGAGCAAGGCGATAACGCCACTGATGCGCAGGGGGCTTCGTAAGAGTAAAAAGATTGGAAAAGAGAAAGCCGGAAACCACATCCTAAACAGGGAACAAGGGATGAGCCTCTTCACCTGTTGAATAGACGTGGGTGGCGTGTGAACCGGGCGATAGTTTAGTCTATCTACTCCAATTGAAAAAAAATAAAATAAAATAAAATAAAGAGTAAAAAGATTGGAAAAGAGAAAAACCGGAAACCGCATCCTAAACAGGAAACAAGGGATGAGCCTCTTCACCTGTTAAATAGACGTGGGTGGAGTGTGAACTGGTCGATGGTTTAGTCTATCTACTCCATATATATATATATATATATATATATATATATATATAACTCCTGTCACCATCACGGCTAGAAAGACAATAGCGAGGCAGCGAGGCAGCATCAGCTCAGTTCATTTTCTTTACTATCAGTTATTAAACTTTAGTACCACTTATGAAGGCTCTTGCCGAGCGTTTGCTCTTTAACAGTAACTTATTATATTTTTGAATAATTATGCCGTCGTGTTGTGAAGTATATATATAGATCCTCTCTACTAGAAGATAAAAAGAAAATACCGTCAAAGGAATATGAAGCTAAAAAATAAAAAAGGAAGTCATATAGGACACTTATTCTTTCATCGTGTTTTAACCTCTACTTTGAGTTGCTCTTTAGCCTTATATTAGATGAACAATTGTTGCAGTTGCGAAAATAATGCTAAGCATTGAATGAAGGCGGAAAGTTGTGGTCGAATAAAATAAAATCAATATAACAGAAAAAGAAAATAATGGAAATAGCAAATAGGCAAAATAGAACGGAAAAAAAAGCCCGTAATAAATGCTAAGGAAGAAAAACGACAATATATGAAACGGAAGAAGAATAAGAACATGAAGGAAAATGAAAAAGAATAGAAAAAAAACGATAAAAAAGAGAAAGACACGAAAAATAACTGAAGAAAAACGATAGATGGAAAAAAATTAGAAAAGAAAGTCACGAGAGAAAGAAAGATTATAAAAAAGGAAAGAAGAGAAAAAAAAGAAATAAAAAGAAATAAAAATTAATAAAGAGAAAGAAATGGAAATAGAAGGAAATTTTAAAGAAAAAGAAGCAGAAGTTTTCAAAGTAAATAAAGAAGAAGTTGAAAAAAGAAGAAAATGATGTAGAATCATAACAAGTAGAAGTAGACGTGGAAGAAGAAGAAGAAGAAGAAGAAGTGAAGGAGAATTACAAACAGATTAAAGAGAAGAAAAGGGAAAATATGAACAAAATGAATTACATGCAGAAGAAAGAAAGAAAGAAAGAAAGAAAAAATTGTATAAGAAAATCTACAAACAGAAAAAGAAAAAAGAGAAGAGAACTTACAAGCAAAGTAAAAGAAAGAAAGAAAAAAGAAAGAAAGAAAGAAAACAAAAATACAGAAAAAAGAATGTA